>JADRCD010126161.1:0-19639 GCA_019843815.1 Montemys delectorum | reverse complement strand
GAGAGAGAGAGAGAGAGAGAGAGAGAGAGAGAGAGAGAGAGAGAGAGAGAAGAGATGAGAGAGAATTGGTTTCCCAGGATTACTGACACACATGTTTGCAGGAGGGACAAGCCACAGTCAGAGACAGCAAGACCAGCTAACATCAAAGATAACCAGATGGCAAGAGGCAAGGACAATAACATAAGCAACAGAAACCAAGGCTACTTGGCATCTTCAGAATCCAGTTCTCCCACCACAGCAAGCCTTGGATACCCCAACACACCAGCAAAGCAAAACTCTGATTTAAAATTATATCTCATGGTGATGATAGAGGAATTTTAGAAGGACATAAATAACTCCCTTAAAGAAATACAGGAGAACACAGGTAAACAAGTACAAGCCCTTAAAGAGGAAACACAAAAATCCCCTAAAGAATTATAGGAAAATACAACCAAACAGGTGAAGGAATTGAACCAAACCATCCAGAATCTAAAAATAGAAATAGAAACAATAAAGAAATCACAAAGGGAGACAACCCTGGAGTTAGAAAACCTAGGAAAGCAATTTGGAGTCATAGACACAAGTATCACCAACAGAATACAAGAAATAGAAGAGAGAATCTCTGGGGCAGAAGATGCCATAGAAAATATTGACCCAACAGACAAAGAAAATGTAAAATGCAAAAAGCTCCTAGCCCAAAACATCCAGGAAATTCAGGACAAAATGAGAAGACCAAACCTAAGGATAATAGGTATAGAAGAGAGTGAAGATTTCCAACTTAAAAGGCCAGTAAATATCTTCAGCAAAATTATAGAAGAAAACTTCTCTTACCTAAAGAAATAGATGCCCATGAACATATAAGAAGCCTATAGAACTCCAAAGAGACTGGCCCAGAAAAGAAATTCCTCCTGTCACATAATAATCAAAACATCAAACAAAGAAACAATTTTAAAAGTAGTAAGGGAAAAAGGTCAAGTAACATATGAAGACATACCTATGATTCCATAGGTAATAAGAACATGCTTAGTTTTGAGTTATGTGGTAGTCGAATATATTTTATAAATGATATGCTGATGTTCTGATATACAAACTGTCATTGGAAATACACACATGCCTATTATTAATTTAGACCTCTCCGAGACCCTCTGTTGTTCAGCAAGAAGTCTTGACTAAGTGCAAGTTTATTTTTGTGACTTTGTAAGATAATGCCACTGGAGGGAAGTTACTGGTAAATTGACAGGATCCTTAGAGAAACTTCCTAGCTTCTAATTGCATTATTGAAGGTCTTTGATTATCAGGGGGTTATAGAGTTGTTCTATCCCCACAAGGTCAAGTTTTTCACTTAGTGGAAATGCCACAGGGATATAGAACATAGTAGATACAACACTCAAATCCTAAAATGCCCTACAAGGTTGGCTTTGTTTTTTTGAAACTTGTAGTAGATGAAAAAAGTAGAGATGTGGCACTCTGCAGAGGGGATCTTTCATCTGAGACCTGGTTCCCATTGTTTTTTGTCTGAAAATTAGGATTTGGACACAGCCAGAGGTTATACAAAATGCCTTAAGTTTCATTTTTTTTGTTTTCTCTTTGCTTATCTTCCTTTCTTGCTAGAAATTCATGGAGATTTGAGTATGAAGCAATTCAGCTCATTGCCATTGCTTCCTATATAACAGAGCCACCTATAGGATGGTAGTATAATTTAAGCATTCATCCTTTGGCCAAAATTTCTCAATAGCCAGCTTGTATTGAGACATAGGAATATTATAATATAGTATTTGCTACTTCTTCAGTGTTAGAAGATAAAACTTACTCATCTCTTGAAGATTCATCATAGCAAAGTCTGAAAAGACAGAAGGTAAGTTTCTCATGATAGTAAGGAGATAAGGATTAAAGCCTCCATAATGGAAACAGGTATCCTCTTTACTGAACTACAAGCCCTCAGAGGCAAATTCAACACAAGCTTCTCTTTCCTACCTTCTGACCCCACCACTTGTAGTGTTGTTTATAAGCAATCACAACATCTTCTCAATGATTAGAAGGCAAGGCTCCATTCCTGTGCCTCAGCTCTTATTTCTCTATTATGACACAAAAATTTTAAATGAAAATGTTTATATGCATATGTACCTATTTCTATATTATGTCACAAAAATTTTAAATGAAAATGTTTATATGCATTTCTACCTAAAACCCACTTACAGTTGCTTAGAGTTTTTAGGTCAACCAGTTTGAATAGATGCTGAATTTATAAGGCCCTATCATTTTTATGCCTCATCAGAAAGCAGGTCATGAACTAAGGGTCAAAGGAGCTGGGTGGATCCCTTTAAAAAGGATTCCCATGATCATGATCTTCTCTGTACACACTGCTGCATTTTCATGTTTGAAATTCTTGGAATGACTAGCAGGGTTTTCTGTCATTAAAGGGAAAAAAAAGAGGAAAATGCATGGCCTCATTGTGAAATTATTTTTAGTACCAATGGAATATTTAATTCACTATCATCTTAAAGGTTACAGTGAATGATCAACTATTTCCAGGAACTTCAGGGCTGACTACAGAATCTATAGAAGGAAGACTACTCCCACTGCTGCCATTTCCAAGGCAAGTTCTGCTGTCTTAGTTTTCCAAGTCAGTCAAGTCCTTGCCCCTGGGGAGAAGTTGGGCTCACAATGAGAGGAGGGGATAGTGATGTCAAGAGTTAAGGAATATTTTGCAGCCAACTTCACCAATCCAAGTTAAATATTTCTTCTTATTTCTTGATTCTCTGTGTACATTTTCCTGAAGGACATTATTTTGTCAGAAACATTCTGTTTTGATTCAGTGTATCTTGTCATGCTGGTAAGCAGGAGAGTTTAGATATGCTTACCAATGCTTTGCTTCACACAGGCAGCTATTGAAATTTAGCTATAATAAAGTTTAAAAGTATGGCTCCAAGCATTCCACATGATTTCTTTAATTGTATTTCCCTGAATTTGCCAGAGGGAAATCTTTTAGCAGATGTGGGAATATGGGGCTGCACTAGCAATCGATTTTCATAACTCATGGATTAAGAATGTGCTCCGTGGAAATATGTCTGTTGAAAACATATGTCATGCTGGAACTTGTTTTTATGCAAACAGCTAACAGAATGCAGAAAACTTATTTCATGTATAGGAAGGCCAGCATTTTTTTTCTCGGTACTGTTGCTCATACATTTTTCTTGTAGCATATCACCACGCAGCTTTTCTAAATGTTTTTTTTTTTTGTTTTGTTTTGTTTTTGTTTTTGTTTTCTTTAAGCATTCCAGGTTTTTTTTTTCTGGGTCCTGACTCTCCTTCTTACAATATGTCTACTGAGTAGGAATGCAGATGAATTTTACTCTCTCCTGTGTCTCTGATCCCACTAAGTTCTTTGAAGTTTTCTTGATCCTTTTTTTCCCTGTACTAGTACCAAGAGAAGACCAAGACAGTCTTACCTTATCATATGTATTGTTTCTCTTATTAGAGAAGACATACACTTCCTTCATGATTACAGAAATATTCTTCTTTATTTTCGAGAATCTCATCAGAATCATGATGAAAATACATGAGGTGAAAGAGTAGTACACTTGAGTACCTGAAGTAGTGCTTAATGAATTTTGACTTCCTACAAATATATTTTGCACATAAAAAAATTTGTAGCTGGACACTTCTCCACAAGCTGAGAGCTTGCATCTAGGGAGTGCTCTAACCAAGAGACTCAGGAGTGACTGCTGATCCACAGCCCTCTCTGCCCCTTCACCTCAAGCTGAGAGATTGCCTCAAGGGAGTGCTCCAACCCAGGGACTCAGGTGAGATCAACATTTTCTCTCCAGTGACTTTCTAAGGCAGGACAAGCTGGGAGGTACAGGCTTCACAAGTGGCAGGGCAGCTGGGACAGGATCCTTTCTACCTCAGACTACACCTAGGAGGGAGAGCAGATTCACAGCCCTCTCTGCACCTTTCCCCACAAGTGGAGAGCTGGTTCCAGAGTGTGCTCTGATCCTAGTACTCAGGAGGGATGACTGATCCACAGCCATCTGCACACAGGTTTTACCAGAGGAGTGCTGATCTCCCAGAAGTGCTGACACAGGCTTACAGACCCACAGGACGAACAAGCTCCAACCAGAGACAGCAAGAACATCTATCACCAGAGATCAACAGATGGTAAAAGGCAAACACAAGAATCTTACCAACAGAAACCAAGACTACTTGGCTTCATCAGACTGGCTCTCCACTTGTGGGGAAAAGTACAGAGAGGGCTGTAGATCTACTCTCCCTCCTAGGTGTAGTCTTAGGTAGAAAGGATCCTGTCCCAGCTGCCCTGCCACTTGTGAGGCCTGTACCTCCCAGCTGGCCTGTACTCTCACCACAGCAAGTCCTGAATATCCCAAAACACCAGAAAAGCAAGATTTGGATCTAAAATCATATCTCATGATGGTGATAGAGGAATTTAAGAAGGATATACATAACTCCCTTAAAGAAATACAGGAGAACACAGGTAAACAGCTACTAGCCCTTAAAGAGGAAACACAAAAATCCCTTAAAGAATTACAGGAAAGCACAACTGAACAGGTGAAGGAATTGAACAAAACCATCCAGGACCTAAAAATGGAAGTAGAAACAGTTAAGAAATCACAAAGAGAGACAACTCTGGAGATAGAAATCCTAGGAAAGAAGTCAGGTACCATAGATGCAAGCATTACCAACAGAATACAAGAGATAGAAGAGAGAATCTCAGGGGCAGAAGATACCATAGAAAACATTGACACAACAGAAAAAAAAAACCCACAAAATGCAAAAAGTTCCTAAGCCAAAACAGCCAGGAAATCCAGGATGCAATGAGAAGACCAAACCTAAGGATAATAGGTATAGACGAGAGTGAAGAATTTCAACTTAAAGGCCCAGTACATATCTTCAACAAAGTTATACAAGAAAACTTCATTAACATAAAGAAAGAGATGTCTATGAACATACAAGAAGCCTACAGAACTCCAAATAGTTTGAACCAGAAAAGAAATTCCCCCTGCCACGTAATAGTCAAAACACCAAATGCACAAAACAAAGAAAGAATATTAAAAGCACTGAGGGAAAAAGGTCAAGTAACATATGAAGGCAGGCCTATCAGAATTACACCAGACTTCTCACCAGAGACTATGAAAGCTAGAAGATCCTGGGCAGATGTCATACAGACCCTAAGAGAACACAAATACCAGCCTAGACTACTATACCCAGCAAAACTCTCAATCACCATAGATAGAGAAACCAAAGTATTCCATGACAAAACCAAATTCACACAATATGTTTCCACAAATCCAGCCCTTCAAAGGGTATTAAATGGAAAACTCCAACACAAGGAGGGGAACTACATCCCTGAAAAAGCAAAAATGTAATCTTCCAACAAAACTAAAAGAAGATAGAGACATGAATGGGATGCCAGCTCTAACTACAAAACAAACAGGAAGAAACAATTACTTTTCCTTAATATCTATTAACATCAATGGACTCAATTCACCAATAAAAAGACATAGACTATCAGATTGGGTACATAAACAGGACCCAACATTTTGTTGCATATAGGAAACCCACCTAAGTGACAAAGACAGACACTACCTCAGAATAAAAGGCTGGAAAACAATTTTCCAAGCCAATGCCCCCCCCCCCCCCAAAAAGCTGGTGTAGCCATTCTAATATTGAATAAAATCGACTTTCACCCTAAAGTGATCAAAAAAGATAAGGAAGGACATTTCATACTCTTCAAAGGTATGATCTACCAAGATGAACTCTCAATTCTGAACCTCTATGCTCCAAATGCAAGGACATCTACATTTATAAAAGAATCTTTACTAAAGCTCAAAACACAAAGTGTACTGTACACAATAATAATAGTGGGAGATTTCAACACCCACTCTCAGCAATGGACAGATCATAGAAACAGAAACTAAACAAAGACACGGTGAGACTAACAGAAGTTATGAAACAGATACAAGAAGATTGAAATAATTCCTTGCATCCTATCAGATCACCATGGACCAAGGCTGCTCCTCAATAACAACATAAACAATAGAATGCCCACATACATGTGGAAGATTAATAATACTCTACTCAGTGATAACTTGGTCAAGAATAAAGAAAGAAATTAAAGACTTTCTAGAGTTTAATGAAAATGAAGCCACAACATACCCAAACTTGTGGGACACAATAAAAGCAGTCCTAAGAGGAAAGCTAATAGCTTTAAGTGCCTCCAAAAAGAAACTGGAGAGCACATACACCAGCAATTTGACAGCACATCTGAAAGTTCTAGAACAAAAAGAAGCAAATTCACCCAAGAGGAATGGAAGGCAGGAAATAATCAAGCTCAGGGTTGAAATCAACCAAATAGAAACAAAAAGAACTATACAAAGAATCAACTAAACCAGGAGCTGGTTCTTTGAGAAAATCAACTAAATAGATAAACCCTTAGCCAGACTAACTATATGGCACAGAGACAATATCCTAATTAACAAGATGAGAAATGAAAAGGGAGACATAACAACAGACACTGAGGAAATCAAAAAAAAAAAAAAAATCATGAGATCTTACTACAAAAGCCTATACACAACAAAACTGGAAAACCTGGATAAAATGGACAATTTTCTAGACAGATACCAGGTACCAAAGTTAAATCAAGATCAGATAAATGATCTAAACAGTCTCATATCTGCTAATGAAATAGAAGCAGTCATTAATAGTCTCCCAACCAAAAATAGTCCATGACCAGATGGGTTTAGTGCAGTTTCATCAGACCTTCAAAGAAGACCTAATACCAACATTCCTCAAACTATTCCACAAAATAGAAACACAAGGTACTCTACCTAATTTATTCTATGAAGTCACAATAACTCTGATACCTAAACCACACAAAGAAAGAAAAACTTCAGACTATAGAAATTCTAAAGTTAATAGCAGAAAACAAGAGAATTTCACAAAACAATCTCTTGTGAAGCAAGAGTACAGCTTCTGCTTTCTTATTTGCCATATCTTGCCTTTAGAGGACTTTGGAGCCCTAGGAAAGTTCACTTTATGAGAATATGAAGTAGCTGACTATCGTGATTTATTTTTTTTATGTGTCTTTTTTTTTAAGTGTATGATGAGGATTTTGCCTTCAAATTCCCATATTTCATTCTGAGTTTTCTTGCAACATTGTTGTTACAAGAAATGTTAGAGAAATGAAAAACGGCTGTCCATGTATTATAAAAGGATATTCAGTATTAGCCTATTTGGCTTGGTATCAGTCAACATTCATAGTTGTTTTCTGTAGGGGATTTTAGTTTCCCTGCTTTAAATAACTACAGTTATGAGGTTAAGCATCTAACAAAAGTTCTAAATAAAGGTTAGAGTTAATGTTAATATTTAAAATAATGATCTCTTCTGCTAGATGGCAGGGCAGGATAGAAAAATGTACAGATTGTCCCATGAAGGAATAATTGATGTATTTCTGGAAATTTACTTATCTGAACTCTCTTTGAGAAAGCAGCACATATTTTTTCTTTACTTTACTTTTCTTTTTTTTTTCTTTCTTTTTTTTTTTTTTTTTTTTTTTTTTTTGGTTTTTTGAGACAGGGTTTCTCTGTGTAGCCCTGGCTGTCCTGGAACTCACTCTGTAGACCAGGCTGGCCTCGAACTCAGAAATCTGCCTGCCTCTGCCTCCTAAGTGCTGAGATTAAAGGTGTGCACCACCAACGTCCAACAACACATATTCTTTTTCATATGCATAGTTTAGACAAGTATACATATTAACAAATATATATGTATATATATATATTTATATACTATGTATATATGTGCAAAGTTCATCAAATACTGTATATATATGCATATATACATATATATATAGCACAAAATTAGGAAAATAGACTAAGAAAAGCCAAATATAATTTAATGAGAATGGATTGAATGCAGGTGACATTTAGGAGTTACAAATGTGAACGCAATTCTAATTGTTTTTCTAGTTCTGTTGGTCTGTTGGGTTTTCCGGCTTTGGTTAAGGATAAGTGCATAAAATATAATTGATACTCAAATATAAATTCTTTTATAAAATTTTTATTAGATATTTTCTATTTTTACATTTCAAATGATATCTCCTCTCCTGATTTCCCCTCTGAAAACAAAACAAAACAATAACCCTGTTCCCTTACCCCATCCCTGCTCACCAACCTACCCTCTCCTGCTTCCTGGCCCTGGCATTCCCCTATACTGTGGCATAGAACCTTCACAGAACTAAGGGCCTCTCTTCCCATTGATGACCGACTAGGCCATCCTCTGCTATACATATGCTGCTGGAGCCATGAGTCTCATCATGTGTACTCTTTGGTTGGTGTTTTAGTTCCTGGGAGCTCTGAGGGTACTAGTTAGTTCATATTGTTGTTCGTCCTAAGGGGGTGCAAACCCTTCAGCTCCTTGGGTCCTTTCTCTAGCTCCTTCATTGGGAACCCTGTGCTCAGTCCAATGGATGGCTGTGAGCCTCTACTTCTGTATTAGTCACTGGCAGAGCCTCTCAGGAGAAAGCTATATCAGGCTCCTGTCAGCCAGCATCTGCTGGCATTCACAATAGTGTCTGGGTTTGATGATTGAATATGGGAAAGATTCTCACGTGAAACAGTCTCTGGATTGTCCTTCTTTCAATCTCTGCTCCATAGTTTGTCTCTGCAATTCCTTCCATGGGTATTTTGTTCCCCTTTGTAAGATGGAAGGAAGTATCCACACTTTGGTCTTGCTTCTTCTTGAGTTTCTTGTGGTTTGTGGGTTGTATTTTGGGTATTCTGAGATTCTGGGCTAATATTCACTTGTCAGAGATTGCATACCATGTGTGATCTTTTGTGATCATCATTCAGGATGATATTCTCCAGATCTATCCTTTTCTGGTCCAAACTATTTGGAGTTCTGTAGGCTTCTTGAATGTTCCTGGGCATCTCTTTTTGTAGGTAAGGGAAATTTTCTTCGATAATTCTGTTGAAGATATGTACTGGCCCTTTAAGTTGAAATTCTTCACTTTCTTCTATACCTATTATCCTTATTTAGGTTTGGTCTTTTCATTGTGTCCTGGATTTCCTGGCTGTTTTGGCTTAGGAGCTTTTTGCATTTTGTGTTTTCTTTGACTGTTGTGTCAATGTTTTCTATGGTGTCTTCCATACCTGAGATTCTCTCTTCTATGTCTTGTATTCTGTTGGTGATGCTTGCATCTATGGTTCTTGACTTCTTTCCCAGGTTTTCTATCTCCAGAGTTGTATCTTTTTGTGATTTCTTAATTGTTTTTACTTCCATTTTTGGGTCCTGGATGGTTTTGTTCAATTCCTTCACCTGTAATTCTTTAAGGGATTTTTGTGTTTCCTCTTTAAGGGCTTGTAGCTGTTAACCTGTGTTCTCCTGTATTTCTTTAAGGGAATTATGTATGTCCTTCTTAAATTCCTCTATCACCATCATGACATATGATTTTAGATCCAAATCTTGCTTTTCTGGTGTTTTGGGATATCCAAGACTTGCTGTGGTGGGAGTACTAGGATCTGATGATGCCAAGTAGTCTTAGTTTCTGTTGGTAAGATTCTTGCATTTGCCTTTCGCCATCTGTTAATCTCTGGTGTCAGATGATCTTGCTATCTCTGGCTGGAGCTTGTTCCTCCTGTGTGCCTGTAAGCCTGTGTCAGCACTTCTCAGAGAACAGCTGTTCCTTGGTAATACCCTTGAGCAGAAGGCTTGGATCAGCTGTCCCTCCTGGGTGCAGATGGCTGAATGAAGGACCCTGTCCCAGTTGCTCTGCAGCTTCTGTGGCCTATGCCTCTGATCTGGTTCCACCTTAGAAAGTCATCAGAGAAAATGGCTATCTTTCCTGAGACCCAGGGTCAGAGCACTCCTGGAGACAAGCTCTCTGCTTGTGGGAGTGGTGCACAGAGGGTTGAGGATCAGCTGTACCTACTAGTTGTAGAAGGAGGTAGAAAGGATCCTGTCCCTTACTGCCCTGCTACCTCTGAGGCATGGTGAAAAAAATCCAAAATATAAAATTCAATGTTAACTTTCACAGCTTTCAGATGAATGCCTTATTTTGGGGTGGTGAGCTGTGCACAGAGAGCCTGGTTCCTGGTAGAGCACAGGTCTGGAACCCCTATGACCCTAACGGAGGGAAGGTGTTTGGCCATC
This sequence comes from Montemys delectorum, assembly GCA_019843815.1. Lineage (NCBI taxonomy): Eukaryota > Metazoa > Chordata > Mammalia > Rodentia > Muridae > Montemys > Montemys delectorum. Next base: position 9,496 of record JADRCD010126161.1, on the reverse strand, counting down.
CCTCCTGGTCCCCTGGCTCCTGTGGTGACAGCGCCCGTGCTTCCATGGTACCAAGAATGGGGTGTAGGCCTGGGGGATTTTACAGAAGACACAGACTCCATCACTCATCAAGGAAGAATGTCAATCTTTATTCCTCTCTGCTCAATTTATACTGAGAGCATGGGGGGTGGGGGTGCGATAAAGCAAAAACACATGGAGGAAACCCCCAACTGGTGCTGACTCATCACCACCTGGATATGGGCCAAGCTGCAAAAGGCCAGATGTTTTTTCTCGAAGAACATAACATCCTGTCTTGAAGCAAACAGGTAGGGGCCTGTATCCAATACTGTGGCAGCTACAGCCTCCCACAGCCTCCCCGCCTCTGTCCCTGAAAAGAGAAGTGTGTAGCCATCAATCACATAGGCAATACCCCAAGATCCTGGTATTCTGTCTGAACTCCACCCTCACAGTTTCCTGGCAACAGCCAGGTATGAGCCTCCCCACAGTTACCTGGCCAACAGCCAGGTAGCCCCAGCCCACTATAAAAGGAGCTGCTTGCCCCCTCCTTGCTCTCTTGCTCTCTTACTCTTGTTTGTTTCTTGCCCTCCTGCTCCCCCTTTCTCCGTCTTCCTTTCCCTCTTCTCTCCACTTGGCCATGGCCAGCCTCTCCTTCCCCACTCTCTCCTTCTCTTTGCCTTTCTACAATAAATGCCTTAAAACCATGGACCGTCTTTGCTCATCTGGATCTGCCATGCTGGAACAATGGAGCAGGTCTCCCTCTACAGAACTATGCGTCTGTCTAACCTCCCACCAGGCTAGACAGCCACTGCTTCCACCAAACCAAGCTGCCAAATTGAGCAAGACTTCTCCTCCTACCCTTTTCCCTTGGCCCGGACCAGAGTCCGCCCAAGGGTCTCCATCCATTCTCAGCTCTTCGGCGACAGTGGTGTCTGTAGTGCCAGAGAGTTGGAGCCCAACTCTGGCAGTTCCATGGGGACCCCAGATGTGCCTTCCTCACCCTGGAACAGGATCCTGTGGCTTTTCACAATCCAGAGAGTGCTTGGCAGTGGCCTGGAGTCTGAGCAGTCAAATTTCCTGTGTCCACCAGTAGCCTTAGCCCCGAGCAGACAGGGGACCCCATTTTTGCCCCACACCTTATTCTGGCTACATTGAGGTTCATTCAGTTGTAGAGATACTGGTTCAAGTTAATTTGGGTGTGTGATGTTTCTTTATTTACAAATTATTTTATAATAAAGCTTATTAAAAACAAAAAAACATTTGATAGGTTTTGTTTCTCACTTATATGATGTTAGAGGGTTTTGAAATAAGTGTAGCAGAAACACATGGGGTATAATAGAACGTGTAAGCAGTTTTTATTACATCCTCAGTGATCATGCCAACCATCATTTGATAAAAGAAGGTTCGTGCAATTTTGTTAATTGTTTTAAGGGTTTTCAAAAGACTTATCTAAAAATACTAAATTTAAAGTGATCTAGCTCAAAGGAGATTAAAAAAAATAAGAAAACTGGGACACTTTATGGGCCAAAATAGTTGTTTTTTATTTTAAAAGAAATTATCTTTATCCTTTACATTGTCTGGTCCACCAATAAAAGGCTGTTAAAGTGGTAATATGGCATTAAAAGAGACATAGCCAGTCAGGGAAAACAAGCTAAAAATTTGAGCTACTATGCCAGTTAATGTGTTTTTACTTAACATAAATTCATAGAATATTGAAATAAACATAGTTGATCTCTGGATACTGCAGAAGCATTTGAGTATCACTTTGGGGAAGGAGATTCCAAATACATGTTTGGTTTCTAAATATGAGAAGACACCATTCTGAGTTATACCAGAGACAAAGGAAGCCAGAAAAATAAAGCAACTTCCAGCATTTTTAATTTGATGTCAAAGTTATGTTTCAGAAATTGTTAGTGTTATGTGTGAGACAGTTGTGCAGTTTCATAATAATCTACTGAAAAGCTATTTGTACAGATTCCAATTATCTCATAGTCCTTCCTCCCGCCCTCCTATCACTGTTATACATAAGGTTACAATATGGTTAAGAAATGATGAGATGACTCTGCTTTGTATTACTATCTGGCTAGGGTTGCCACACCAAAATACCACAGACAGAGTAGTTTAGATGACTGGAGTTTACAACCATTTGGGAGGCTAGGAATCTAAGACTAAGGGTCTGAGACTTAGGAATTTCCTGAGGCTCATCCCAGTAGCTTGCAGGGGAGCCATCTCATTGTATCCCAATCTGGCTTTTCTCTGTGCTGGCTCTTTCCTGATATCTTTCTCTTAGATGAAGAGCAATTGCCCTTTGAAATATGGAATGCAAGGAAAACTCACACTTTGACAGGGAGTAGGACTTGGTAAAATATCACCTGTTAAGAAAAGCCATTGTTGTTCTTTGGGGATGTGTTATTCATTTCTTGACAGTGTCCTGATTATCACTTTATGTAACAAAAATAGATTTCCTATACAAACAAATCTGGACTACCTCTTGAACTTTAATTTTATAGTAGCAATATAGAGAAGCCTTAAAATATGCCTCTTAGATCTACAAGTGTGCAGCTTATAACTGATCAAGGTCCTGGCTGCTATATTTGAAATTTATTAGCATACTTGTGCAAAAAGACACACCTCTCATGAGCTTCTCTCAATCAATGGACCAGGCAAGCAGAAATACTAAGGAGTCTTTTCCTGGGAGACATAAGAGTGTCAAGGTTTACCTAAAAGCATCCAGAGGCTTTACTGCCTGTCTTGACATATAGAGAGTATACTGGCTGGTTTTGTGTGCCAACCTGACACAGGCTGGAGTTATTACAGAGAAGGGAGCTTCAGTTGGGGAAGTGCCTCCATGAGATCCAGCTGTGGGGCATTTTCTCAATTAGTGTTCAAGGGGGTAGGGCCCCTTGTGCGTGGTGCCATCTCTGGGCTGGAAGTCTAGGGTTCTATAAGAGAGCAGGCTGAGCAAACCAGGGGAAGCAAGCCAGTAAGGAACATCCCTCCATGGCCTCTGCATCAGCTCCTGCTTCCTGACCTGCTTGAGTTCCAGTCTTGACTTCCTTTCGTTATAAACAGCCATGTGGAAGTAAGCTGAATAAACCCTTCCCTCCCCAACTTGCTTCTTGGTCATGATGTTTGTGTAGGAATAGAAACCCTGACTAAGACAGAGAGGTATACTATATAATCTATGATATCTCTACCTGACTCATATTTATCCCCGCCTCTCAAATGGATTGTGACATTAGAGGCTTTCTGTCCTCATATTATTCTCTCCTTTTTCATCAATGTCATATCACCTAGTAACTCTTTTACACGCCTAACATGCTTAACAACATAAAAGCCATAAAGAAAACAGCTGATGAAATTAGATTTGAGACTAGCTCCTATGCATCATAGAGGGTAGGAAAGATACCCTCCTGACACTGTATTTATACCACAGAAGATTTTAGGGAGTCTTAGTGGAGGAAATGAATTAGCAGGTATGATAGCTAATTAATTTAAAATACTGAGAGATGAATAGTGTGCTGATCAGATTTTGTCTACCTGAGACAAATCTAGTTATACCAAGGAAGAGGAAATCTCAATTGAAGAATTGCCTCCATAAGATTGGCCTGTGGGAATGGGGGAGTCATTTTCTTGCTTACTAATTGATGTAGGATGTTCTACTCTACTGTGGATGTTGTCATACCTGGTCAGATGATTCTGGGCTGTATAAAAAGGTTGCTGAATGTGCCAGGAGAAGCAAGTCAGTAATCAGCACTTTTTCATGGCCTCTGCTTCAATTTCTGCCTTTTAATTCCATTTTGAGTTCCTGCCTTGACTTCCTTCAATGATGGACTGAACATATAAGACAAATAAACCCTTTCATCTGGTAGTTGTTTTGAACCAGTTTCATCACAGCAACAGAATGCAAACTAAAACAAAGTGGGATGTTGTTGAGAAGGACCTGATCATGTTTGTGGGAGAACTGCTGAGCTTTGGACTGGAAAATCCTTAATCTCAAAGCTTCAGAGTTTAAGGAAGTATTGCGTGAACTGGTAGATAATGCTGACTATTCTTGTGATATGAAAATTAATAATATGTGCTTTCTAGTGAGCTGTTGTTGAAGAATCAAGAGTCTGCTGTGATTAATAAGAGTCCAGCACCACTGTAGATAAGCCTTTGCTTTAGGGGCAATTGATGCTGGTTATAGCTAAAAAAAAAAGCAGTTGTAATTAAGAAGAGACCAAAGTCATTGAGGTGAAATATTCTGGGAAATATTTTCTTAGAATCACCTCAAAAGCTGTGGCTGAAGCTATATCTCATGCTGGCAAATCTAACTTGATCTCCTAGATTGTACTGTTTTAAGCATCATGAAATCTATTTTGTTGAAGAGGAAATAGAAAGAAGCTGAGGCCTGGACCATCTGACAGGTTTGGAGACCCAGAAAGACCAGGAGAGGCCATCAGTAAAGGGACAAGTTCAGTTGCAGTGGAGATTCCAACTCTTGGAGATGCCAAGACCACAAGTTGACCATCAGGGATACCAACCCGTAAGGCCTGTAACAACACTGAACCTATCATTTGTGTTTTATATACTTTGACTATCATGGAGAGGAGAGACTATCTGGTCCAGAAGATTACAAGGAAGTTTTAAGTAACAGTCATCGATATACAAGATCTAAAACTATTCTGTTAGACTTTGGTTTGCTTTGTTCTGGTTGTAGTTATGCCTAGTATTTACTTTTAGAATAATAAAACACATATTTATTTTAACTTTTAAAGAGATACATAGTTTTATTAATTTAATTTACTTTTTAATCTAAAAATTCTAGTACATTTTGGTCATATACTTTATCTATGTCCAGTTCCTATCATTTCCTTCCTACTTTTTTACACACCCATTTCGTGTTTCCTCCCAAAGCAAAACAGTAAGACAAAACTAAAAATGAAACAAAAGCAAAATCAAATCAAAATAAAAAAGCAAACACACACACACACACACACACACACACACACACACACCCCAAATACACAGACAGACAAACAAAAAACCCAAAAGAGAGCTCATTTTGTGTTGTCAAGCTATCCCTGGGCAAGAGCCTACCCTGAAGTGTGATTCATATACTCAGTGAAACTGGTCTGCCAATGGTGGGCATGCCTTTAATCCCAGCACTCAGGATCAGAGACAGGCAGATCTCTGAGAGTTCAAAGCCAACCTGGTGTACAGAGTTCCAGGATAGCCAGAGCTATACAGAGAAATTCTGTCTCACTCCTGCAAAACAACAACTCAGTGAAACTGATTTTTCTCTTTTCCAGCAGTTATGCATTGCAAATATCTTCTTGCTTTTGGGTGGACTTTACATTCACTTCCCATTCTCTGTGCTATGTGTCTACCTAAGGCTTCATTCACTCAGTGACTGTCATTCAAGATCCTGGAAGGTCCTCTGAATGTTAATGGAATAGAAATGTAATCATCAACATCTCTCAGCTACAAACCCTTTGATCTACAACAACAACCTTCCAACAGTAGAATCACAAACATTTCTGGGAGTAAACAACCACTATTTTGATCAAGGTCACTCTATGAGATGGAGCCCACATATAACACTGTTAAAATAACCAAAACTCTGAGACTAGATAGGTAATGGGCTTAGGGAAAAGTCTACTCCATTATTCTACTAAAATCTGTGAATATTCAGGGGGGTACATTGCTTGGGCAAGTGATGTAAGACCCATTCACACATTCCCTTATTTGGATAGGTGAGTATAGCCTGTGTAAGAAAGACACCCAGGCGGCAGTGGTGCATGCCTTTAATTCCAGCACTCAGGGGGCAGAGGCAGGTGAATCTCTGAGTTCAAGGCTAGAATAGTCTATAGAGCAAGTTCCAGGACAACCAGAGCTACGCAGAAAAGTCTCGTTTTGAAAAACAAAACAAAACATAACAAACAAGAAGAAGGAAGGAAACAAGAGGAAGAGAGAAAGAGAGACAAAGAAAGAGACAGAGAACAGAGAGAGACAGAGACACAAAGAGTGACCAAGCCAGAAAGAAACAAGAAAACAATGAAGGAAAGAGAGAGAAAGAGAGAGAGAGAGAGAGAGAGAGAGAGAGAGAGAGAGAGAGAGAGAAAGAGAGAGAGAGAGAGAAGTATCAGAGTCTGAGCCTGAGAGAAAGCCACAGGGTAGAGATTCTCCATCGTCTTTTTTATCAATTGTTGCCTAAAGGTTCCCACCTTATTTTCTTTCTTGTTTTCCTTCAAAGGTAGACTGAAACTTGTCAGTGAAATAAATCCTTTCCCCCAAAAGCTGTTGTTCTTGGCCAGAGTTTCATCACAGCCATAGAGAACAAACAAGAACAGGTAGCTACGATGTGAGAATTGGCAGGTTCTTGAAATGATCTATTTATCATATTAAAAGGAACTTGAAAGACTGTCTTGGAAAAGCAGTTGATGTGTATCCAAAGGGCCTTCAAAGACACTCTTCTCCTTTGTAGTGTGAGGCCAAGCATAGCTGAATGTCAGGCTTAATGTAACATTGTAGAGTAAGTGTTCCAAAAATAAAGGAAGTGCACAGCAGAGATTATTCTTGTATATGAACACAATGGTCCTGGTGGGATATACTTGAGCCATAAAATATACACTGGTAACGTCTGCCTGGATTCCCGGTGTGGAAAGGCTCTGGGACTTGGCTGCTTTTCTAGAGCCCCTAGCTTTATGAAGAGGTTGCCTGTTTCTTCCTAGTAAGAACTAACAATCATCACAGAAATAGAATATACTGATAATGCTTTTCTCTGCTGTGAAGCAACACATATTTGTCTTAAGTATTGTTGCCCATGTTATCCCTACAGTGATAAGTTCCAGCACTACCTGGAGAGAGTATGCACATGTCTGTCAAACAGTGGGCAAGAATTTATCTCATATATGCCAACATGAGTCAAAATAATATTCCTGATGCTGATTTTAAGAGTGCTTAGTAGTAAGAGCAGCCATGAAAGAATTCTTGGGGTCACTTTCTCAGGACACAGTACTTAACATTTTGGCAAAGTCTACAGTTTGGCTGCAAAAAAATGACTCTTAGAAGCTTGGAAAAATGATCACAAAATTCATAAGTAAAAAATGCCTGAGTTTTTTTGGCATATAGCCAAGGCAATAATAAAGCAGCTGAGGTATATATTCATGTTAGAATGCATATACTATAAGAGGCTAGGATATTCACACCATGTGTTCCTCAGGTAAACCCAGAGGGATACTTCACTCACATAGTCTATCTGGAATGTACTATTGAGAATGGCACTGGGATTACTAAAATGTTCTGGGACAAAGCTTTAACACTGTCCAGGAGTGACATTAACAGGGGTCGCACACAGGAATGCTTTATTAAAACCTCTGAAGACACAGCCATAAGTAGAGATGGCTAAGGGATTTCAAGTAGCTAGTGTCTATGAGGACTAATTACTGTGATGACCATTAGCTTATATGAACCACCAAGCAGGCTCAACCCAAATGCAGCTCTGGGAATGGTTAGCAGAGATTTAGTCTCTATGGACACAGATGATGGACAATTACTAAAGGAGCTGTTAGTAACACTGATAACTCAAATGAAGAAAAAGAATAGAATGATAAATATGTTTCTACCAATAAATATCGGAAGCCCTTGACTGGTGTCAGACTCTATCATAGTTTTGGATGATAACCAAAAACTCATTGAGGTATATTGGCTCTAAGGAGAAATGGCTAGCTGGTACGGCCAAGGCATAGTCTTGTATCAGGAGTTAAACATAGAGTTTTGTTGATGGACATTTGGACCTTTAGATGCACTAACATTAAGTGGGTTTTGGCAAGAAAAGCTCGCATCAGCCATTCCAGTCATCCCATTTATATGACCTTTATGACTGTTCCAAATGGCTACTGACAGCTAATAGCAACTGACAAGTTTCATGTTTATTTCTTCCAGGATGTTAGTTTCTGAGTGGTCTTGAATACAAAGGCAATATCTTAGAAGGAACATATCATGTTTCATCTTCAGATACATGTGTATGTGAACCAGTTTGTATCCCAGATTTTCTTGTGACTTACTCCAGACATTTTACTTCCAAGGCCCTATTCATATGAATAATCTATTAGTAATTGCTCATATGTTTATGTAAGTATACAATATAAAATAAAATGTAAATATAAGTATATAAATATACATATAATATAAAGTATAATATAAATATAAAGAGAACTCTCTTACAATATAAGCTATAATATAAATTTAAAAGGAAACCTTAAAATATAAATAAATATAAACTATGAACAAATATACAACATAAAGTAGAAATATACATTATATAAAACAAAATAAAAGAACTTTCATGGTGTTTGTTCTTTAACAATATCATCCATGTGTAATGCAATTCTGGGTTGCTCTGCACTCTCTTCTATTTCTCCTCTTCTATTTCCTTTCCTCTCAACTCCTGCATCTCTCCAAATCCTTTTAACATTCACAGCTCTGATTAAACTTATTAGAATCAAGCTGCTTATCAATGGGAAAAAGTTTTTTCTAAGAGTTTTAAACTCTTGTAAGTATACTAGTGACAATTGTGTTTGTAAAAATGACATTGCACCTCTTCTTCCACTTTTATCATGCCTTTTATTTCTCCTCCTCATCTTATTGTACTGGCTAAGATGACACATAATGTTTATATATAATTTATAGCTCACCAGGGGAAGGGTAGTCAAAGCAGCAAAATAAAAGGAATTCAATAAAATGGTCAAGTCAGTCACTTCACTGAATTGAAATTGATAACAGACATTATTTTAAGTGGGCACTGAGAAGCTATATGCTAAAAACTGGCTCTGAGAGCAACTTGGCATGTGTTACAATCAGGAATGTTCTGGTTCTCAGACTGAGAACCACAAATAAGTCATTGGAGGAGGGGAGCATATGAGATGACCTCTTCCCCTTTCTCAGGATGTGTGAACCCAAGGCTTTGCTGTGGAACTCCAACCTTGTCCTGGGTTAGCAGGTATATCCTAAGCTATGGTATTTGAACTATAAAACCAATGGAATCAAATAAGTTGAAGCTATAGTATATAACTAATGAAAGAAAAAATTGAGGAAGTTATAGAGGTGAAGATAATTTTGGGGGGAGTATGTAAAAATAAAAATTAAGGAGAAGGGGTATTGGTGCCACATGGCCCATTCTGGATTTACGAAAAGTCAGTGCGACAAGAAGTTGACTGATACAATATCTCATACAGAATATTGGTTGGATGTTTCTTGCCAAGAACAAGATGACTGGTTATGAAAAAACAAGGACTAGAATATGTTCTGAGATCTCAAAGTATTTTGAAATTCAGTAGTCCTAATAACCAGAATTAATGGAATTAAACAGGAAAATGAATGAAGATGGGAGGAGCCAAGGTAAGCACCCCAGTACTTAATGTTGCAAGAAATACACAGGAGAATGGTATTCTCTCTCTCTCTCTCTCTCTCTCTCTCTCTCTCTCTCTCTCTCTCTCTCTCTCTCTGTGTGTGT
>JADRCD010126159.1:0-12766 GCA_019843815.1 Montemys delectorum | reverse complement strand
TCAGATCAACAATCTAAACAGTCCAATATCTGCTCATGAAATAGAAACAGACATTAACAGTCTCCCAACCAAAAAAAGGCCAGGACCAGATGGGTTTAGTGCAGAGTTTTATCAGACCTTCAAAGAAGACCTAATACCAATACTCCTCAAACTATTCCACAAAATAGAAACTGAAGGAACTCTACCAAATTTGTTCTATGAAGCCACAATTACTCTGATACCTAAACCACACAAAGACCTAACAAAGAAAGAAAACTTCAGACCAATTTCCCTTATGAATATCGATGCAAAAATACTCAATAAAATTCTTGCAAACAGACTCCAAGAAAACATCAAAATGAACATCCACCATGATCAAGTAGGTTTCATCCCAAGGATACAAGGGTGGTTCATGGAAATCTATCAACATAATTCACTATATAAACAAACTCGAAGAAAAAAACAATATGATCATCTCATTAGATGCTGAGAAAGCATTTGACAAAATCCAACATCCCTTTATGATAAAAGTCTTGGAAAGATCAAGAACTCAAGAACCATACTTAAACATAGTAAAAGCAATATACAACAAACCAGTAGCCAACATCTAACTAAATGGAGAGAAACTTGAAGCAATCCCACTAAAATCAGGGACTAGACAAGGCTGCCCACTCTCTCCCTACCTATTCAATATTGTACTTGAAGTCCTAGCCAGAGCAATTAGACAACAAAAGGAGATCAAAGGGATAAGAATTGGAAAGGAAGAAGTCAAATTATCACTATTTGCTGATGATATGATAGTATACTTAAGTGACCCCAAAAATTCCACCAGAGAGCTCCTAAACCTGATAAACAACTTCAGCACAGTAGCTAGATATAAAATTAACTCAAGCAAATCGGTGGCCTTCCTCTACACAAAGGATAAAGAGGCTGAGAAAGAAATTAAGGAAATAACACCCTTCACAATAGTCACAAATAATATAAAATACCATGGTGTAACTCTAACTAAGCAAGTAAAAGATCTGTTTGACAAAAACTTCAAGTCTCTGAAGAAGGAAATTGAAGAAGACCTCAGAAGATGGAAAGATCTCCCATGCACATGGATTGGCAGGATTAATATAGTAAAAATGGCCATTTTGCCGAAAGCAATCTACAGATTTAATGCAATCCCCATCAAAATTCCAATTCAATTCTTCACAGACTTAGAAAGAGCAATTTGCAAATTCATCTGGAATAATAAAAATCCCAGGATAGCCGAAACTATTCTCAACAATAAAGGAACCTCTGATGGAATCACCATCCTCGACCTTAAGCTGTACTACAGAGTAGTTGTGACAAAAACTGTATGGTATTGGTACAGTGACAGGCAGGTAGATCAAAGGAATATAATTGAAGACCCAGAAATGAACCCACAAACCTATGGTCACTTGATCTTTGATTAAGGTGCTAAAATCATCCAGTGAAAAAAAAAGACAGCATTTTCAACAAATGGTGCTGGGTCAACTGGAGGTTAGCATGCAGAAGAATGCATATTGATCCATTCCTATCTCCTTGTACAAAGCTCAAGTGTAAGTGGATCAATGACCTCCACATGAAACCAGGTACTTGAAACTAATAGAAAATAAAGTAGGGAAGAGCCTTGAGCACATGGGTACAGGGGAAAATTTTCTGTACAGAACACCAATAGCTTATGCTCTAAGATCAAGAATCAACAAATAGGATCTCATAAAATTGCAAAGCTTCTGTTAGGCAAAAGACACTGTCAATAAGACAAAACAACAACCAACAAATTGGGAAAAGATCTTTACCAATCCTTTATCTGATAGAGGACTAATATCCAATATATACAAAGAACTCAAGAAGTTAGACTCCAGAGAAACAAATAACTCAATTAAAAAATGGGGTACAGACCTAAACAAAGGTTTCTCAACTGATGAATACTGAAAGCACCTAAAGAAATGTTCAACATCCTTAGTCATCAGGAAAATGCAAATCAAAACAACCCTGAGATTCCACCTCACAGCAGTCAGAATGGCTAGGATAAAAAACTCAGGTGACAGCACATGCTGGAGAGTTGTGGAGAAAGGGCAACACTCCTTCATTGCTGGTGGGATTGCAAACTGGTACAACCACTATGGAAGTCAGTTTGGCGGTTCCTCCAGAAATTAGACCTAGTACTACCAGAGGACCCAGCTATACCACTCCTGGGCATATACCCAGAAAATGCTCCGACATGTAACAAGGACAAATGTTCCACTATGTTTATAGCAGCCTTATTTATAATAACCAGAAACTGGAAACAATCCAGATGTTCCTCAACAGAACAATAGATATAGAAAATGTGGTACATCTACACAATGGAGTACTACTCAGTACTACTCATTATTAAAAATAATGAATTTATGAAATTGTTAGGGAAATGGATGGATCTGGAGAATGTCATCTTGAGTGAGGTAATTCAATCACAAAAGAACACACATGCTATGCATTCTCTGATAAGTGGATATTAGCCCAGAAGATCAGAATACACAAAATACAATCCACAAACCACAAGAAACTCAAGGAGAAAGATCAAAAATATGTATACTTCATTCCTTCTTGAAAGGAGGAACAAAATACCCATGGAAGGAGTTGTAGAGACTAACTATGGAGCAGAGACTGAAGGAAAGACAATCCAGAGACTGCTCCACCTGGGAATCCTTCCCATATTGAATCATCAAATCCAGACACTATTGTGGATGCCAGCAAATGCTGGCTGATAGGAGCCTGATATAGCTGTCTCCTGAGAGGCTCTGACAGTCCCCGACTAATACAGAAGTAGAGCCTCACAGCCATCTATTGGACTGAGTACAGGGTCCCCAAAGAAGAAGCTCGAGAAAGGACCTAAAGAGCTGAAGAGTTTGCAGCCTCTTAGTATGAACAACATTATGAACTAACCAGTACCCTCAGAGCTCCCAGGGACTAAACCACCAACCAAAGAGTACACATGGGGGATTCATGGCTCCAGCAGCATATGTATAGTAGAGGATGGCCAAGTCGGTCATCAATGGGAGGAGAGGCCCTTGGCCCTGTGAAGGTTCTACCCTCAGTGTAGCAGAATGCCAGGGTCAATAAGCAGGAGAGGGTGGGGTGGTGAGCAGGGGAAGAAGGGGAACAGGGGTTTGTTTTTGTGTTTTTGTTTTCGTTTTATTTTTATTTTATTTTATTTTTTTATTTTTTATTTTTTTGGAGAGGAAACTGAGAAAGGAGATATCACATGTAAATAAAATATCTAATTAAAAAATAAAAAAATAAAGAAAGCATCTAATAAAAAAAAGAAAAGAAGAAATAAATAAATAAAATGGAGTTCTTCAGAGTACTAACCAAACTATCATTTAAAAACAAAACATTTGTAAGTCTCTGGCACAGCCTCTTAGGAGACAGCTACATGAGGCTCCTTTCAGCACGCACTTCTTGGCATCCACAATAGTGTCTGGGTTTCATAAGGAATACACATGACTCCAACTGCATATGTCGCAGAGGATGGCTTTGTCATGCACCAGTGGAAGGAGAGGTCCTTGGTCCTATGAAGGCTTGATAGATGCTCCATTGTAAGGAAATGGAGGGCAGGGAGGTAGGTGGGTGGGTGGGTGGAGGAACACCGTAATAGAAGCAGGGGGAGGGAGGATATGATAGGGTGTTTGCAGGAGGGAGGGAGACTGGGAAAGGGGATAACATTTGAAATGTAAATAAAGAAAATATTCACTAAAAAAAAACATTTTAAATAGAATCTTGTAAGTCAAAGTTGTCTATCTTTATCTCTTAGATATTTAATGTTTTCAAGTTATTTATTCAATTCATTTTGAAAAAAAATCTATTCTGAAAGATTTTTATATGATTTATCTTTGTTAATTTGCCATAACATAAGCTGCTTCCAGATCAATAAACTTATCTAATTCAGAAAGCTTGGTTCACAATCCCCGATGTCAATGATTAAAAGCATTTAAAAACAAAAACAAAAACAAAAAAAAGCTTCCTCTTTCCCCACATTCTACACACACACACACACACACACACACACACACACACACACACACAAACAATCTAAGTATAAACTACTAAGTACAAAATGATATGTATTGGTAATTATGACTTTTGAAATCTATATGATCATTTTAGTTCAAAGTAACTATTTAAAACATTAAAATTGGGCTGGAGAGATGGCTCAGCATTAAAGAGCACTGGCTGCCCTTGCAAGGGACAGGAGTGCTTGGTTCCCAGCAGCCACATGGCCAACAATTATCTGTCTCTCTAGTGACGGAGGATCTATTGCTCTTTTCATGCCTCCACAGGTATCCGGTATGCATGCATGTGGTACACAAACATACATGCAAGCAAAAAAAAAATCCATAAATATTATTTTTTAAAGTTTAAATCATTAAAAATTTAAATTAAAATACCTTCTTTAAAAATATTTTTACAAAAAGGCTGGAAAGAATTTTAAAATTGGTTGTCTCCATGCTGAAATTCCAAGAGTGAAATTATCCAATTTTCAACCATCAGCACCTTGTGTGTTTGTGCTGCCAAATAATTTGAATTACCTTTTCATTTGCAGTGATTCATCTTGTCCTCATTAAAACTTTCTTTGATTTACACACTCATTGTTTGCCCATTGTATCTAGGTATATATATCTCTATGTCCACTCAGTAAGGCTTTTAGTTCCAACTCAGTTTTTGTTAGTTACTACTCATGCTTTATTTTCAAGGAGTACTCAATATGAAAGTTAAAAATACCAGCAAATTCACAAACCATGAAATTGCCACATTGAAACAAATTGCACTAATTTAGTTTAAGAGTTGAATACTGCCAAATGAACCCTCTTAACATGAACTGTAAGGTAATAAAGAGCCCTCATTTTTAACGCTGCTAAAAACATAGGGCTTCAATCTTTGAAAATAAGATGACATGATACAGAAGACCATAAATTGTACATGGAGAACAAAGACTTGGTATTTGGGGAAATCTGTGAGAGAGCAATTACTCTCTATAGTAGGTCAGAAACTTCCAGTTTATGAACACAGAGCCCAGTGACCCTGAGGGGCAATCAGCCTGTAAATCTTGGAGAGACTCCCATCACACCTAAAAGAGACAGGCAGGCATTTCATGCTGCCTCTTGCTGAGTTTCCTAGAATAAGGTTCAATTGTCACAAATATACAGTGTTCTCTGTCTGATTCAGATCTGAGTGAAGGACATTAATGAAGACTTGGGGGAATGTCTGACTTGAGTTTACCAGGCATGTGTGTGTCCTATAGATAAATAACTAATTTCTTTTCTAAGGGATTAGCAGGTGCTGTTTCTCTGGAATGGGTGACGACATTACTGCAAGAAGCAGTTCTGTATTTTTTCGAGAAGAGAATAAAAATGTCTCATGAAGACATAGAACACTTTTTCTCCTTAAAATCAAATAAAATGTGAGGCGGAAGCCATCTGTCCCCATTCCCTTTACCGATTTTAAATCATCTCTAGCCTATTCAGCCTCCTCAGATGTTCAGTTACAAACCAGTGCTCTGTCTCTCTCTCTGTAAAGCTGAGGTCATACAACTGATTCCCTTCTCAAGCTCAAATTGATAATTAAGCTAATTCAGAGACGCAGGACATAGATACTGTGTTTATAAAAATGAAACAGTGTAGTCGCGCGGTGGTGGCGCACGCCTTTAATCCCAGCACTTGGGGAGGCAGAGGCAGGCAGATTTCTGAGTTCGAGGCCAGCCTGGTCTACAGAGTGAGTTCCAGGACAGCCAGGGCTACACAGAGAAACCCTGTCTCGAAAAACAAAACAAAACAAAACAAAAAAATGAAACAGTGTGACTTTACTAGTGGAATAGATCAAACTTGGGGATTGCTTCTAATGATGCCACCTAACTCTCCAGAGTGGCCTCCAAAGTAGGCCAGGGAAAAAAGATACCGTGATCACGCAGATCTGAGTAAGAAATGGCACACACTTTGCAATTCAGTAGCTTCCCAAATATGATTGTCTCCCATTTGTTTCGAATAAAATGTTGGCTTTTAGACCTCACTGGTTAAGAAGTTCCATAACTGTTTGCTTTAAAAGAAATTTCCTGATGTTTTCACCATCCCTTCTCCAGCAACAGACTCTGAGTAAAGGGGGAGGTGACTCTTACTAGCCTGCAGGAAGTACCTGACAAAAAAATGGAAAACACGATAAAAATATAGTACTCGTATTACAGAAGACAAAATAACAAAGTCATTCTTCAGTTGAGGTGGCATTAGTTTTAGTTTTCTGTGATGTTGAAGCACTTACCCAGCTCTTAAAAAAAAAAAATGACATCATGACATTTGCAGGCAAGTGAGTGCAACTAGAAAATATGATCCCAAGTGAGGTAACCCAGACCCAGAAAGACATATCTGGTGTCTATTCCTTTATAAGTGGATATTACTACTAAGTAAATGACAAACAATAATCAACAGACCCAGAAAGGTTGGATAAAGAGGAGGTCTCTGGTGTGGAGAGGGGGCATGAGTCTAGCGGGGAAGAGGATTTTGCAGGTGGACTGAGAGGTAGTTGGGAATTGAAAGAGGAGGGATCCGGATGGGAGGATGGGATGGAGGCGAAGAGTGGAGGGAGTGTCAGCTGAAATCGGGGACCTTTGGAGGTGTAAAAGCCCAGTGCAGTGGAACTGTCCTGGACTCTATAGGTGAACCTAGCGAACACTCCCAGTAATGGAAAAGTGGGAATCTGAACTGGCAATCTGTTATAGCCAGGCAAGGCTTCCAGTGGTAGAAGAGTCCTGCAAAAAGTTGACTTGTTGGTCCATGAGGTCCTGTGTAGATCCCTGGATAACCCAGGATGATGCTAGGACAGAAGATCACTCTTTGAAAACTGACAGTAGGGCCCCTTTGCCAATGACAACATCCATATAGCTCACTGGTGTTGTGCTGGTGCCTACGTGGAGCCTTCACCCCTACATTTTAGCCTCTTTGGTGTGGGAAAGTACGTTGTATGTTACAGAGAGAAAAACCTGAACAAAAACTCAGCCACAAAACAATCTTTCCTGCCTAGAAGACACAGTGTGGCAATGGTGGTACAAAATTCGTGGGAGTGGCCAACCAACGTTTGGTTTAACATGAGGCCGATGCTATGAGAGGGATCCCATGCCCTCCACTGCCTGGATGGTTGGAAACAAGAGCCTGGATGTCCCTGAGACCTAGGGTAAAGCCAAACATGACAAGAAAACATTCAATAAAATGATTTCTAATGCTACTCTACTATACCCATAGATTGGTGTCTTTTCCAGTTGTTATCAAGCAGGCTCCCCCCATAAGGAGATGGGAGCACATGCAGAGATGCAGAGCCAGACATTATGAAGAGAGTGTAAGTTGGAAGTCTCGTTTAGATTAGGAAAACCCATGGAATAGGAGTTAGAAAAATTATAAAAAATCAAAGGGAATAGAGAACACCAGGAGAAAACAGCCCACCTAACCAACTAGGCAGGTTTCACATGGGCTCACAGAGACTAAAGCAACAAGCATAGGGCCTGCAGAGGTCTACACCAGGTCATCTGCATATACATTATGGCTGTTAGTTTGCTGTTTTCCTGGGACTCCTAAGAGAGGGAGCCAGTATGTATATCTCTGACTCTTTTGTTGTTGTTGTTAGATGTTTTCTTTATTTACAATATCTCCTTTCCCAGGTTCCTCTCAAAAAAAAAAAGAAAGAAAAGAAAAGAAATAAAAAAGAAAATAAAATAAAAAACCAATAACTAAAACAAACCCCTGTTCCCTCCCCCCTCCCCCTGCTCATCACCACACCCCCTCCTGCTTTCTGGCCCTGGCATTCCCCTACACTGGGGCATAGAACCTTCACAGGGCCAAGGGCCTCTCCTCCCATTGATGACCGACTTGGCCATCCTCTGCTACACACATGCTGCTGGAGCCATGAGTCCCACTCTTTGGTTGGTGGTTTAGTCCCTGGGAGCTCTGAGGGTACTAGTTAGTTAGTTCATATTGTTATTCGACCCAAGGGGCTACAAACTCTTAAGCTCCTTGGGTCCTTTCTCTAGCTCCTTCACTTGGGACCCTGTATTCAGTCCAATGGATGGCTATGAGCCTCTACTTCTGTATTAGTCGGGTACTGTCAGAGCCTCTCAGGAGACAGCTATATCAGGCTCCTGTCAACCAGCATTTGCAGCATCCACAATAGTGTCTGGATTTGATGATTGAATATGAAAGGATTCCCAGGTGGAGCAGTCTCTGAATTGTCCTTCCTTTAGACTCTGCTCATAGTCTCTACAACTCCTTCCATGGGTATTTTGTTCCCCCTTTTAAGAAGGAACGAAGTATCCACACTTTGATCTTCCTTCTTCTTGAGTTTCTTTTGGTTTGTGGTTTGTACTTTGTGTATTCAAAGCTTCTAGGCTAATATCCACTTATCAGAGAATACATAGCATGTGTGTTCTTTTGTGATTGGATGATATTCTCCAGATCCATGGGCAGATCCACTGGGCAGTGGTGGTGGGAGTTGCTTTATTCCATAAACCTGAACAGGACAATGTCATATCTTCATGGAAGCTACTCAAACTAAAGGGTGGGGAAAGTTTTGCAATATTGACAGATTGTTCTCATAGCATGTTCCTGAGGAAACAGTACTGCTGTCAGGTTCTTATGGAAGAATTAAGAGATCCATGTGATATAGGACTATGACAGCTCCTTATCCTTATTTGGTATGTAATCTTAGGATTTCTCCTGCTGTGAATAGATGTCATGCCCATGGCAACTCTTTTAAAAGAAAACATTTTAATTGTGGATGGTTTACAGTTCAGAGGTTTAGTACATTATTGTCATGGGAGGAGGCATGGTGGCAGACAGCCAGACATGGTGCTGGAGAGGTAGCTGAGAGTTCTACATCTGGATTGGCAAGCAGCAATCCATCAGTGAGATATTGGGCCTGGCTTGGGTGTCTGAGACCTCAAAGCCTGTCCCCAGTAAGACTTTCTCCAACAAGGCCACACCTACTCCATTAGGGCCACAACTCTTAAAAGTGATGCTCCCTATGAGTCTATGTGGGCAAATTTCATTCAAACCCTAGCAGAGAAGTCAATGGTTCTGGCATCACTTCTGCCTCCTACCTGGTTCATTCCCAGCTCTACTTCATACTACCAGTATTCTCCTCAGAGATAACATATACGAAAACACTGCAGTCAGTGGGAAATAAGTGGAAGTAAGTACCATGTTGACTACAATGAATCATTTTTCACAGAGTGGTTACAAAATGAGAATCACAGCAATCCTCATCCCAACATGTTACTCATCTACTTTGCTCCAAGCAAAACTATATTTCCTTAAGATGTGCTATAGCCTTAGAGAGGAAAAGGGTGTTGCATGGCCTGTAATGTATCCAACACTTAAGAAAAAGAAGGGATGCATCCAATTTACAAGTTTCCTCTACTTCATGATGTTAAAATATGCAAATTAAGATTATCTTTATGTATGCTATATAAATAGCAAGAAGATAGTGACAATAATGTGAACATCTTTAAAGAGAAACTCTGATAAGTTGGCTGTTAGAATCGAGGACAATTATATACTAACAGGTGTGCCACAGATGTTTTTAAATATTTGAACATGTACCAGGTGACTCTAGTAATGACACATAATAATGAGGTAAGATGTTCTAAAATAAGAAAATGACTTTTCATTTTTAATCTCACTAATAGCATGGTATGTTGAACTGAAACCTCAAAATAATTTTTGCAACTTTGCATCTATGGAAACTTTACACTTCAAAGGATGATGATCCAGTTTAATAGAGACATCACATCACCTCAAATATTTCATGAATTAATTTTCAGATGAATTTACTTGCCTATGGAGACTGTTTCATCAACATATCTGATTGCTCATAAAGAATGATATTCTAGCTTAGACATGTCAAATTTTGCATGATTGTGTATAGCATCATTATTCAGGACAGAGTAAACATGCTTTGCATATTTTCTGCTAATGTCTGATATTTGCCAATCCTAAAACATCCTATGTTTCTTTTCAGTGTCTTTATATTGAACCATAAAAGTATAGATTTTTCAAAACAAAAATAATATATTATAAAAGCTATGATAGAACTGTACAAACACTATGTTCCATTTGAATTTTAAAGTAATTAACTTGCAATTGTTGGCACAATGTCCTGCAAAATAGAATTTTGTTTCATAATTGCACAAATTTTCTGGCAAAGTTCTGGATGAGATTATTACCCCAGTTTGCAAAATGGATGATAGTATTCAAAGACTAACATTTTTGCTCACACAGCTGGGAGCTGAATTGTGTTTATCTACAGAGCCATTGCCCTTCATGGCTGATCTCTTTTGCTTGAGTCACCCTCAATGAATCAAAGACACAAGGCAGAGAATGTTATTCTTCCTTTGAGACTTCTGTACTTAGGTGTCATTCTCCCTTCTGAGAAGAATATCCTACTTGCAATCAAGCTGAGAGTCATATAAACTAAATGCTACCATGTTGTTGAATACAACTTTAACCTGTTGAACATGACCTTTAACCTGCTGAGTATGACCTTTATCCTGTTGGAATCTAGTTTTGTTCCTTCATTTGTCATCTGGAAAATGAGACTCTAGAAGCAAGCAACCCAGTTTTGAAACTCTGTAAATTGAATAAGCATACAAATTGCTAATACAACAAGGTTAAAAATCATCTCTATGTTTCAGAACTTTTGGTTTTAGATAAGCAAGCAGTGTGCTCTTCCCAGCACTCTAGCAGCATTTAATTCTTTGGATATGGTTGATGTCCCAGGGAAGAAGGAAGCCTGGTGGCAGAGCACCCTATCAGAGGCGAAGGGAAAGTGGAAAGGGTAAAGAACTCTAGAAGGGGAACTGGGAGGGGGGAACATTTGGGATGTAAATAAATAAAATAATTAAAAAACAAAACAAAATTAAAAGGACATAAACTTGATAAATAATAAGGTAAGGCTTAGAAAGAGAAAAGGAAAGAGTGATATAATTCTAATGTAGGAAAATAAATTCTATCACAATCATTTAACAAAAAGATACTATAAATTGAGTGACATTTATTGCTAAAATTTTAGTAACAAATGGTTCAATTACTGTTCAGTTTCCCTGATATACCAAATTATTTCTTCCTTCTTTAGTTCTTAATAGGAAATAATCACTTTCTAACGTTGATTTACAACATTGCATGAGAAGCGAACTTGTTAATGTACTGGTTTATATAGAATCATTCTGAGAAAGATATTTCACAGACAGAAAAGTATACAAGGGAAAGAGTGAAGGGGTAAAATTAACTTGATAAAAATACCAGTATAATTATATTAAAGGAACCGCCTTTAATCAATTTGTTTATTACAAACATTACTCAGTTTTGTGGCAATGTTAAAAATCTATAAATTTTGTACACGGTCCTATTCACCAGGGGAAAAATAATCAGAGGGAAAAGAACAGTTAGTTAAGAATCACTAGTGATTTCAAATATTCCAAGATTGAGAATGTCTCCTAATATATATATATATATATATATATATATATATATATATATATATATATATATTTCAGGGACTTTTTTATTCAAATAATAATTATTATTATTGTTGCTGCTGCTGCTGTTGTTGTTGTTGTTTTACTTATTCACTTCACATCCCACTCAGTGCACCCCTCCCTGACACTCTCCCACAATTCTTCCCCCATCCTCTTTTCCTCTGAGTGAGTGGGGCCTCCCTGGCAATCCCTCTACTTTGGCACATTAAATCTCTGTGAGGCTAGGTGCATCATCTCCCACTGAGGCCAGTCAAGGCAGCCCAGGTAGAATAACCTATCCTACATACAGACAACAGCTTTTGGACTAGCCCTGCTCCAGTTGTCTGGGACCCACGTAAAGGTCAAGCTTCATTTCTGCTACATATGTGCAGGACACTTAGATCCAGCTCATGTATGTTTTTTTGGTTAATGTTTCAGTCACTAGAATTCCCAGGGGTTCAGGTTAGTTTACTCTGGTTGTCTTCCTGTGGAGTTCCTATTCCCTTAGGAGATGTAATCCTTCCTCCTATTCTTTCGAAAAGAGTCTCTAATCTCCATCCACTATTTGGCTGTAGGTGTCTACATCTTTCTGAGTCAGCTGCTGGGTGGAGCCTCTCGGAGAACAGCCATGCTAGATTCCTGTCTGCAAGCATAACAGAGTATCATTAATTGTGTCAGGAATTGGTGCTTGAACATGGGATGGGTCTCCAGTTGAGTCAGCTATTGGTAGGCTGTTTGCTCAGTATCTGCTCCATCCCCAATTCCTGCATTCTTGTAGACAGGATCAATTTTGGGTTGAAAGTATTGTAGGTGGTTTGGTGTCCCTCTCACTCCATTGAAGTTCCTGACTGGCTACAGGAAGTGGCCTCTTCAGGTTCCTTATCCCCAAAGATGTGTGAATCACAGCTAAGAAACCCCACTGGGTCTTGGGTGTCTCCCTTATCCCAGATCTGTCTCTTTCTGGAGATGCCCCATACTTTCCTATCTAGTGAGTTGTATATTTTCATGTATTTTCACGGCTGTCTGGTCACCCCTCATGTTCCTCCCCACATTTGATCCTGAATCCCCATCCTCCTCACCCCCATATCCTCTCTCACCTAGTTCCCTCTCTCTTCTGCCTCTTGTGACCCATTCTAAATGGGATTCGAGCATCCTAGCTTGTGCCTTCCTTCTTGTTTAGCTTCTTTACATTTGTGTAGTGTATTTTTAAGCTTTTCTGTATTTTTACAATTCCTACATCACTAG
>JADRCD010126155.1:0-10578 GCA_019843815.1 Montemys delectorum | reverse complement strand
AAACTAGTGTAGGTAGATGAAAAAGTGTTTTTATGAATAGAAAAAGAAATAAGAAAGTTGCAAAAAGACATAAAAGAGATAAGACAGGAAAGAAGAGAAGCTAGGAAGCTTGGGAGCTAATAAGGTAGTGATTGGTAATAAAAGAGAGTTAGGAGTTCCCCTGAGAGTTAATGTTGGGAGATTGCAGGGGCAGCTACAGGAACATCTGCTATGGCATTGCAGCGTAAAGCTTATGGAGAGTTAAGAGCTGCCATTGATTTAAATATAGAAGAATGTTGCTTTTATGTAAACCATTCATGAGTCATTAGAGATTCCATGAAAGAGACTAGATCAAAGACAGAGGGACAGAAGAGCACAACAAAAACTGGTTCGAGTCTTGGTTTTCTAAATCACTATGGATGACTACTTTGTTTTCTGCACTAGCTGGACCATTGCTTATTATATGCCTAGCCTTGGTTTTTAGTCCCTGCTTAATAATAAAAAATTGCTTTTGTTAAAAATAGGATAAATGCAGTACAGCTTATGGTTCTTCAGAGACAATATCAGCCTATAGTTAAAATAAAAGAAGAAGAGTGTGAGTCCTATTCTCATGTTAAAGTTTTGGACCTCTGAAATTCTAAGATTAGCATTTGAGACCAACATATAGCTCTAAGATTAGAGCTATGTAAAAGGAAAAAGGGGGGAATGAAAAGGAATAACTAAAGCTTGAGACCTGTGCTGGCCAGGTAGAAGAATTATAAGTCTGAAAATCCAGCACAAGCTTGCCCACATAGGCCTGAGAATGAGCAAGCAAGCTGTTGAACATTCCGGGAACTAGCAGGCCAAGAAGAGATAGATAGGACATGTCTGGGTGGGCTCAGGCAAGCAGGGACCTGTCTGGGCAAGGTGACCCAACTGAATGATAAAGTAAGGTTGGAGGCCAGCCAGATGCCCTGCTGCCTCAATACCACCCTTAGGAATTTCCCTATGCTCTGATCTGCACATATTCTAGCTGGATTTGAATTAGCCAATCATGTATAGGCTATGCTGATTCCTTTGGTCCCCTAGACCTCCTTCCTATAAAAACCCCTAACCCCCGAGCCTCAGGATTGATCCCTCTATCTCCTGTGTGAGATATGGGTCCACCCAGAGCTCCAATATTAAAACTACCTCATGTGTTTACATCAAGATGGTCTCTCATGTTTCCTTGGGTGCTCGTTCTCCCGAGACTTGAGTGAGGGTCTCCCTACGGGGGTCTTTCACTACAAGGAAGTGCTGCGAGAGACAAACTTCTTGGAGGGCCCACTGAGGATATAACTCCTCCCATCCTCTCAGCTTCTCTTCCGGTGAATCAACTTTCCTGAGGAGCAGTCTTCTAGCCAGCCAATTGGCAGGGCCATTTAGATCCACTTTCTGAAAACTCGGTTTATTTATTCATTCATTTGTTATGTGTATGTGTTGGGGGTGGAGGCGTGTACACAAGGACAAGCTTTGGGGGTCAATTACCTTCTTCCACTATGTGGGGGTCCCAGAGTTGAACTCAAGTCCTCAAGTTGGACAGGAAGTGCTGTTACTTGCTCAGTCAGACCAAAAGGTTATTATGTTTCTACCCAGAGCCAATACAGAAGAAGTCAGATCCCATTCTTTGGACCAGGAGGAAGTACCTTTCCTTCAATGGGCCTCAGCAAAGCCTTGATACCTTCACTTTTTCATATGACATTTATTTATTTATTTATTTATTTATTTTTATTTTTATGGATAGATGTTTTGCCCGTGTGTCTGTGCTTCACAGTGTGCCCACTGCAAGGGGAGACCAGAGCGGGAAGTCATCTCCCCTGAAACTGGAGCTACTTACTGGCTAGTTTTGTGTCGACTTGATGAGTTAGAGTCAACACAGAGCGGTCAGTTGAGGAAATGCCTCCATGAGATCCAGCTGTAAGGCATTTTCTCATTAGCATTCAATGGGGAGGGCCCAGTCCATGGTGAGTGGTGCCATCCCTGGCCTGGTGGTCCTGGGTTCTATAAGGAAGCTGGCTGAGCAAGCCATGGGGAGCAAGGCAGTAAGCAGCCCACCATAGCCTCTGTGCCAGCTCTAGCTTCCAGCCCTGTGAGGGGCGGCAGACTGGGAGAGGAAGCCCCGCCCCAGGACCCAAACGGAAGAAGGTAGGAAGGGGTTTCACCTGCTCTCCACACCTGGCCCCTGTCACGTAGCCACAGCCCCGCAGAGACCATTGGTCACATAGGGGCAGTGCCCCCAACCCTCTCCCCACATGCAGATGAGGCATCCCAGACATTTCAGGACAAGCCAATAGCTAGCACCCACTGTCAGACCCCAGCCCATGCCACAATTGTATCTAAGATCCCATCCAGAATTTTAAAGGTGTGTGAGAATTATTCCATTGCCTGAGAGCACCTGTCACTTCCTGGGAAGAGAACGCTCTCAGGAAGCTTTCCCTGCTAGAAGCTCCCCTGCACCTTGGCTTGCCAGCTGAGCCCTCTGCTGTCCTGCTCTGCACACGACTTGGAGCCTCTTCGCTTGAACGCTCCTGCCAGGCTGGCCAAAGGTCTCTGAGGATAACGTCTGGTGCACAGGCTGGCAGCCATGCTTGAGTTCCTGTCCTGGCTTTCTCCAGTCATGGACTATGATCTGGGATTGTAAGATGAATAAACCCTTTCCTCCCAAACTTGGTCTTTGGTCATGGTGTTTTGTTGCACCAATAGAAACCCTAAGATGGTTGTGAACCACCTTGTGAGTGCTGGGAATTGAACCCAGGTCTCTGGAAGAACAACCAGTGCTCTTAACCACTGAGCCATCTCTATGGTCCCAGTCATATGGCATTTTAAATATTTGTGACACTTTCCAGTGTTACAGAAAATGGGAGGTGGGGTTCAAAGCTCATAGCAAGGGACTTATCCTCACTGGTCTCCAAGCCTTCAAGTGACTGTCTAGGTACCTTAACGGAACAGGGATAGTGAGGTAAATTAGCCTTTATCTGTAGTTAAATTAGTTACTTAACTGTAAACCTGAAGAAAACACAGCAGTCATGTGGTGGCCCGTGGGCCAGGTCCTATTCGTGTATTATTTCAGTTTGTGTGTCACTGGATAAACCTTTTACCATCTCCCAAAGAAGCCACAGCCTCATGGCTGGAAAGACACGCACGTTTTGTTGTTGTTGTTTGTTTTGGTTTTGTTTTGTTTTTTGTTTTTCTTTCTTTTTTTTCTTTGTTTTGTTTTGTTTTTTCAAGACAGAGTTTCTCTGTGTAGCCCTGGCTGTCCTGGAACTCACTCTGTAGACCAGGCTGGCCTCGAACTCAGAAATCCACCTGCCTCTGCCTCCCAAGTGCTGGGATTAAAGGTGTGTGCCACCACTACCCTGCCTCTGTTGTTTTTAAGACGGGGTCTTATAGCCCTGGCTGTTCTGAAACTCACTGTGTAGACCAGGCTGGTCTCAAACTCACAGAGATCCGATTGGCTTCTTTATTCTTATTTATTTATTTATTTATTTAGTTTTTTCGAGACAGGGTTTCTCTATGTAGCCTTGGCTGTCCTGGAACCCATTCTGTAGACCAGGCTGGCCTCAAACTCAGAAATCCACCTGCCTCTGCCTTTCAAGTGCTGGGATTAAAGGCGTGTGCCACCACCGCCTGGCTTGATTGGCTTCTTTAAAACACTTTAATTTTTTTTTTTTTTTGGACAATGTTTTGCTCACTAGTTGCGACGGATGGACTTCCTTTAGCAGTTTAGTGAGTCATTCTCCTTCCCAGGCTTTGAGGATTCTTCAAGATCTTGTCAAGTTTCTTCGACCTTCTCTGGCCTCAGCAGCTGCTTCCAGCTTCCTCCCTTAGAGCACAAGTGTCACCTGGTGTGGTACAGCACATGTATGGTGTCTCCAACCCTTGTTTTAATCTGTTTCCTCCCCAGGTTTACAAAATACTTGCTCCTCCTGATGGCATGCTAGCCCTTCTCATACTTACCCAACTTTGCTACTGCTAGAAGGCTGTGTTGGGAAAAGTTTAATCAATAAGGAGACAGAAGCCATATAGTAATCCCAAATTGAGTTTAATATAATTTATCTAAAAAAAAAAAAAAGAAAGAAAGAAAGAAAGAAAAGAAAAATAAAAAAAGGGTTTTAAGCTGGGCACAGTGGTACATACTTTTAATTCTAGCACTTTGGGGTTTTTTTTGTTTTTGTTTTGTTTTTTTTGTTTTTCCAGACAGGGTTTCTCTGTATAGCTCTGGCTGTCCTGGAACTCAGTCTGTAGACCAGGCTGGCCTGGAACTCAGAAATCTGCCTGCCTCTGCCTCCCAAGTGCTGGGATTAAAGGCGTGGGCCACCACCGCCTGGCTAATTCTAGCACTTTGGATGCAGAGTCAAGTGAGTTGAAAGCCAGTCTGATCTAAAGTTTCAAGGCAACTAGGGCCTCACAGAGAAACCCTGTCTTGAAAAACAAAACAAAACAAAACAAAACAAAAAATAAATAAATAAAAATAAAAAGAAAGATCCTTCTGTTTGAAATCATTTTCTTCCCTGTTGACAGGAGTCAATAAAAGGAAAAGTTGAGGGTGGAGAGGAAGTGCCTGCTGGGAGCAGGGGCTTGCCTTCCCGAAGACAATGAATAAAAATACCCACCTCCAGCCTGGGCTACACAGTGAGATCCCTACTTGAAAACAAAGAAGGTGGAGGATGTGGTTCAGTTGACAGGTGCGCAGGAGGCGGGTCCTTGGATGAGATTCACAGCACCTCAGAGACCCAGCTTGGTGGCATACTCCTGTAATCCCCGGGAGTTCTGGGATTAAAGATGTGCACCACCACCCCAGGCAAGAGATTCCATCTCAAAACAAACCAACCCACCACAGCAGAATAGAGAGAGAGCAGAATGTAAGGTAAAGCCATGAGTTAGTCTTACTTGAAACATAATGAAAACCTAACGATTTCCCCTCTCCTCTCTACACACACACACACACACACACACACACACACACACACACACACACAGTTGTTCACAAGCTGATCCACAGTGCTTTTTTGTTTGTTTGTTTTTTAATTGTGGGGCACCACGTAACTCCTATCTTTCCTCCTCTTTGACGGATGCTGATGGTTCGCCAACCCAACCTGTTCCCCTTGCCTGAGCGCCGACCAAACGTGACCCTCTCCCCTCCATTCTTGGCTTCCAACGCCATCCACAAGCCCCAAGAATCACGTCTTCGCAAGAGTTACACTCCTAGGCAATGTGACTGAGCAAGATGGTCCTCTGCCGTGAGCCGAGAATACGAAGGGCTCCATAGGACCCCCAACCCACGTGCTCCGAGCCTCCCTCCTCACGAGCCGCCTTCCGGTCGGACGAAAACTACATTTCCCAGAGTGCATAGAGGCGGGTCCTTGCTTCGGGCAGGGGCTCCTGGCGGTGTGCCGTTCCGTCGCCTGTTCGGGGGCGCGCGAGCTAGCACGAGGACAGGGCCAAAGACCCGGAATGAGTTTCCGCGTAGTTCCGCCGTGCCGTGCCTGGACATGCTTGGCCGTGCTGGGCCAGGACAGGCGTGGCTGGGGACCTGAATTGACGGTACTGGGGACAGGCGCTTGGGACAGCCCGCATCTTACCGCGGTCCCCGCCCCGTCCCGGCCGGGCCGGCCCGTCTGTCAGTCACTGGGGCGGAGGCAGCGACCATAGCGGGGCCAAAGCCGGGAGGCGAACAGATCGCGGGCCAGGCGAACGGAGGGGACCTAGCTCAGTCCCCCAACTCTACAGACTCTGCCCCAGACTTACGAAACTGCAACCCCGTGCTTCCGTGGACGTCTCCGTATCTCGCGAAGGGCTCTCTCCCGGGTGATCTCCCAGCCCCCCTGACCTCATAGCATCTAGAAGCGCTTCCAGACTGGGGTGTTATGGGTACAGGCCGTTGACTCTGTGACCCCTCACGGGCCAGGGCCTCTGTTTTCCCTGTAGGCCTCCCTCCCCTATGACTTTTGATTCAAGCGACAGAGCTGTGACCTCCCACTAGGACCCTTGTCTGGGAGCGCCTCACTGACGCCTCCCTTTTGGGAGCCGCCTTAGCGGCTCCCCTCCGAAGAGCACATCTTTTGACCTCTGCAGCCCCCCCCCCCCACCTCCAAACGAGGTGGGCAGGCCTCAGCAGCCATGCCCGCCCTGGGCATCCCCTCATCCCACCACTTCCTGGGTACTCAAGCCGGGGTCTAGCAGGGGGCCGACAGCCAAAGGGCTGGGGCAAGAGAGAGATCAGGGCCCACCTCCCTGCCAGGCAGGGAGCAAAGATGGAGCGGCGGGAGGAGCAGCTGGGGGCTGCAGGGGCTGGAGCAGCACCAGCCTTGGACTTCACTGTGGAGAACGTGGAGAAGGTATGAGGGCCTTGGGGTGGGCACTCCAGTGACAGAGCAGAAGTTCTGGGGACTGACACTAATGCCAGAGCTCAGGCCTGGGCTCAGTGCCCGCTGGGATGATGCCCCCAGAGCACCTGGTATTTACCGTCTCTCTCGGGCAGCCGGCTTGGACAGCAGTATTGCAGTGTCTAATGGGTTATTTTTGACTTTCTGTAGACACAGGTCCCCTTTCGGATAGATGCTCTAGGATCTTAGGTTGTTCCCTTAGGGTGCTGTAGGGCTTAGACTTATAACCAAATTGGCTCCTGTCCAGATCCAGGAGAAAAGCAGGAGGAGTTCTGGAGGAAACCAGAAACTCAGAAGACCTGCCACTCAGCCACCCCCACCCCCACATTAGAAACCACAGGGCTGCTGAACAATCTTGGACCCGACTCACTTTTTTCAGTCAAAGGCTCACAAAGATATCTGGAACTAAAACCATCTGAGTTATGTTTTCATTCATCTTCAGAAAGGGTCTTTTCCTTATTGGATGGAAGTCAACTTGGTCCTGGGCAGGCGAGAGTGTGTCTGGCTCTCTTGCTTTGTGCTGGGTCCAAGGGGCTTGGCTCTGCTGGCAACTTTACAGGGCCCTTCCTTCCTTACCTGCCTACATGGCTTCCTGCCATGGCCTGCTTCCAGACTTCTCCATTGCCCAGGCCATCTTTTTATATCCTGTTCTTCCCCCAGCAGCCTGGAATGCAGGAATGCACCCACCCCACTCCCATACTCCCCAGGATGAACAGAGAGTTAGGGGTACCTTGTTGGATAGCAAGGGGCAGTCATAGAAACACATTTGTTGTTCTTGAGGCTTTTTTGCCTAACCAATGTTTAGAACGCATCTCTTCTGTTTCTGTTTCTTGTCTCCTTTTGCATCCCTGAGTGGCTGAACAAGGGGCAGTAGCCATAGCTGGCTTTCGGGGGTGGGGGTGGGAGGGTACAGATTTGGTTAATCCTAGTTGGAGGGAGTCCATTTAGGGAACCTGACTGGCCCTTGGGGCTGGACAGTGTTGGCATGGTGGCACCTGGTTCATGTGCTGCCAGGGAGATGAGCCATTGTTTTCTCTCTGCACGAAGTCTCAATGGAGTTGGGCCCTGGGGATTCAGCTGCTGACAGCTCCCGGGTAGGCCCTTGGCTTGGGCTGCTTCTGGCCAAGGCCTCTCTGCATCATCTGATTGGAGGCTTACTTGTACTCTCTGAAGATGTTCCTACCCTCCCTTCCAGTGTATCTGTTCCAGGGCTACCTGGCTGAAGCAGTCCTTCTCAGATTTCACACTGGCTTTAGTGCCAGCCTCCGGAGTGACCTCGGGATGATCCTGGGGGAGCATGTGGAGTTTGCTTGTTGGAATCAGTGGGAGGAGCTATATGTAAAGGGCCAGGCCCTTCAGGCTGTTCTGTACTGGTCTCAAGCTTACATTTATCCCTGTGGAGCCATTCCTTCCTCTTAGGCCTTGCCCTTACATACCTCCCTATGGGAAGAGCCCAGCCCCCCCCCCCCCCGCCTTTTCTGCGTTTCTGTGGGGAGTTCCTCTCAGAACCCATTTGTACTATAAGAAGAGAATATGATAGAACATGGGCACGATTCAGGTTTTCAAAAGGTCAGCCAAGCCCTGAGCTCTCCCTGCTTACTCCTTCTTCCCCCCGAAAGTCAGGGAGAGGCAGCATCTTGCAGGACCAAGTCACACCCTCTGTTCTGGGCTCTGGCAGGATCCAGAGTAGCCAGCACCTGCTCAGTCCTGTGCTGTCCTGCAGGCGCTGCACCAGCTCTACTACGACCCCAATATTGAGAACAAGAACCTGGCTCAGAAGTGGCTGATGCAGGCCCAGGTCTCTCCACAGGCCTGGCATTTCAGCTGGCAGCTACTACAGCCAGACAAGGTGCCTGAGATCCAGTACTTTGGGGCCAGTGCCCTGCACATCAAGATCTCTCGCTATTGGAGCGACATCCCCACTGACCAGTATGAAAGCTTAAAGGCACAGCTCTTCACCCAGATCACCCGCTTTGCCAGTGGCTCCAAAATTGTGCTGACTCGGCTATGTGTGGCACTGGCCTCACTAGCTCTCAGCATGATGCCTGACGCTTGGCCATGTGCTGTGGCGGATATGGTTCGGCTCTTCCAGGCTGAGGACTCACCGGTGGATAGCCAGGGCCGTTGTCTGGCCCTGCTAGAGTTGCTGACAGTACTGCCCGAGGAGTTTCAGACCAGCCGCTTGCCTCAGTACCGCAAAGGTCTGGTGCGGACCAGCCTGGCTGTGGAGTGTGGGGCTGTCTTCCCATTGCTGGAGCAACTGCTACAACAACCCAGCTCCCCAAGCTGTGTTCGTCAGAAGGTGCTCAAGTGCTTCTCCAGCTGGGTGCAGCTGGAAGTACCCCTGCAGGACTGTGAGGCCCTCATTCAGGCTGCCTTTGCCGCTCTGCAGGACTCGGAGCTCTTTGACAGCAGCGTGGAGGCCATTGTCAATGCCATCTCCCAGCCTGATGCCCAAAGGTGAGTTACTCTCCATCTTCCCAGGAAGGGATGGCCCCACCTATCCCGTAAGCATTAATAGGGCGTCTGTCATATGCTTCATCCCATGGAGACAAAAGCAAGGATACAGGCAAGACACGGTCCCTGTCCTCATGGTTGCGAAAGTGAAGCAGACATTAAACAACTAAATTGTCTGGTAGACTATTAAAACATTTATCTCAGCTGGTCACTAAGTCCATAGCATCCTGCTCCTGGCCATATTGCAGATCTACTCTTTTCAGTTTCCATAACCACCTCCCTAATCCCAGCTGTCATTGTCTCTTTTCCCATATTTTAGCAGAGCTTTCTTCACAGTCCCCTGCTTCCCCCTGCCTGTACTCTCTGTCAGCCCAACAGGTAGAGTGACCTTCTGAAAATGAAGCTCTAATTTTTCCTTTCTGACCAGTGCCTCTCCTCTGTTCTGAAAATTGAAAATCATCAGTGTAACTCAAAGATGCCTCCACCACGAGGCACACACCCCAGCTTCATTTCATTTCACGGCCCTCTCCTGACTGGCTGTGCTTCTGTACTGTCTGTCCTGCTCCTTCCCAACCCCTGACCAGGTGCCTGGCACATCACCTATTCAACTTAAATCTCACCTCACTTCTGTAGAGAAGTTCCCAAGTATTCCTAAGGCCAGGCTCGATCTTCTCCACTGTGTCATCTCTGAGCTCTTCAGTGAGGTTCCTGGTTCTCCTTCCGAGCCTTTAATGGGACTCCTTTTATATCCATGTGCATCTCCATATTAGCCACTCAACTGCAAGGCCAGGGACTCGTCTTTTTTATCTCATTGTGCCCAGGAAATGGCGTAGCCACCAGTTTTTGAGTGGATGAAAAATGGGAGTTGCCTGATGAGGGAGGGCTAGAGGTAAAGGAGATTGGGTGAGAAGGAACGCTTCCAGCTTCAGGTACAACACCCCAAAGTGGACAGTGCCACAGCACATTCAAAAACTAGAAACAAGGCGGATGTAGAGAAGTGTGCATCTGTCAAGGAACCATCGAAGTGTGTGCCGAGCTGGGCCCCATGCTGGGCTCTGGAAGCACACAGGTGAAGGTTTGAACTCCTCATGTCAGCTGCTCACAATCTGGTGAGCACATGAGAGGGCAGCTGCAACCCGCCATGGCTCAGAAGCAGAGGAGAGCAGAGGCTTTGGGAACCCAGGGAAGGCATTTAACTCAGTCTGAGGTTCCCACAGGAAGTGACAACTGAGCTGAACTTGGAAAGCTGTGCTGTGTGAGAAAGAGAGCATGTCAGGTGCAGTTGATGGGTTTGGGGAGGACATCTCAGACAGAAGAAAATGCCCAAGCAAGGTGAAAGATATGAAGGAATTAGTGGTGTTTATAAATTATTAGTTATGATTAAATAGCAGAGCTTAAAGGCCAGCGTTGTAGGAGAACCAGGTTCAAATTGTGTAGGACCTTGGCAGCCAAGCTTTTTTTTTTCTTTTAAATATGTGTTTGTTTGTTTTTTAAGATATATTTATTTATTTTATTTATGTGAGTTCACTGTCGCTGTCATCAGACACACCAAAAGAGGGCCTCTGATCCCTTTACAGGTGCTTGTGAGCCACCGTGTGGTTGCTGGGAATTGAACTCAGGACCTCTGGAAGAGCAGTCAGTGCTTTTAGCCATTGAGCCATCTCTCCAACCGATTTTTTTTTTTTTTTTTTTTTAATTTTCTTCCTGAAGCCAGTATGAAGTTCCTGAAGGATTTTAT
>JADRCD010126123.1:0-10737 GCA_019843815.1 Montemys delectorum | reverse complement strand
AAAAAAAAAAAAAAGAAAGACAGAAAAAAGAAAAACGGGGGAAAAAAAACAAAGAACAAGAAAGAACAATACGAAGAACCAATGAAAAAAGAGTTGATATTTGAAAAAAAAAAAACACTGAGATCAATAAACCCATATTCAAACTAACTGAATGATGGAGAGAGAATATTCAAATTGATAAAATCAGAAAACAAAATGAGGACATAACAAGAAATACCTAAGCAAGAAAAGAGTCATTGGGTTGTACTTAAAATCATGTAGTGCTCAAAATTGGAAAATCTAAATAACTGGATTATTTTCTAGATAGATACCACTTGCCAAAGTTAAATCAAGACCAGATAAACAATTTAAATAGACCTATAACAGCTGAGGAAACAGAATCAGTCAATAAAAGCAGGGCAGAATTCTACCAGACCTTCAAAGAAGTGTTAAAACCAACATTCTAAAATAATTCCCCAAAATAGAAACAGAGAAAACATTGCCAAATTAATTTTATGAGGCCATAGTTACCCAGATAACCAAGCCAAACAACGATTAAACAAAAACAACAACAAATTACCATCCAATTTTCCTCACGAACATAGATTAAAATTACTAAATAAAATCCAAGAGAATATTAAAAAGATCATACACCATGATCAAATAGGCTTCATCCCAGAGATGCAAAGATGATACAACATATGAAAACCAGTCTGTGTAATCTTCCATTAAAAAAAATGAAAAGGAAAGAAAAAAATTCTCATGCTCATCTCATTAGATGTAAAAAACAAAAAAGAAAAAAAGGAAAAAAGAAAAAAAAAGAGCCTTTGTCAAAATTCAATACCCCTTAAATGTCTTGGATAACTTAGGATACATCAGACATACATAAACATAATAACAGCAATTTACAGAAAGCCTATAACCAACAATAAACTATAAGGAGATAAAATCAATACAATTCCACTTAGATCAAGAACCAAATGATGCTGTCCACTCTCCATATCTGTTCAATATAGTACTTGATGTCTTGTAGAATAATAAGAAATCTGAAAGAGATCAAGGGAAAGATAACAGAAATGAAGAAGTAAAAATACTTCTATCACAAATTATATAATAATATATATAAGCCTTCCAAAAAATTACTACAGGAAAATCCTATAGCTGATAAACTCTTTCAATAAAGGGGCTAGATGCAAAATTAACTCACATAAATCAGTACCCATCCTTTATAGAAAAGATAAAAGGGAACAGAAAGAAATTAGAGAAACAATCCATTTTACAATAGCCATAAATAATACATAATATATTGGTGTAAATTTAACCAAGAAAGTGAAATATCTGTATGAAAAGAACTTCACCAGGTGGTGATGGCATATGCCTTTAATCCCAGCACTTGGGAGGCAGAGCCAGGCGGATTTCTGAGTTCAAGGCCACCCTGGTCTACAGAGTGAGTTCCAGGACAGCCAGGGCTACACAGAGAACCCCGTCTCGGAAACCCCGCCCACCAAAAAAGAACTTCAAGTCCCTGAAGAAAGAAATTGAAGAAGATATCAGAAGAGGGAAAGATCTCCCCAGCTTGTGCATAACTAGGATTAACATAGTGAAAAAAATGGCCATCTTACAAAAATCAATCTACAGATGTAATGCAATCCACATCTCAATTCAAACACAATATAAGACAGGTTACATTAAATGTCATAGACCAGAAAGTGGGAAATACCCTTGAACATAATGGTACAAGAGACAATTACCTGAGCAGAACACCAGTGGATCAGGTTCTAAGATTAACAATTGTTAAATGGGACTTGATAAAACTGCAAAGCTTCTGTAAAGCAAAGGATACTGTCAATGAGACAAAATGGCAGTCTAAGGATTGAGAAAATATCTTCACCCACGCTATACTTGACAGAGTGTTAACATATAAAAATTATAAAGAAATCAAGAAGTTAGACACCAACAACCCAAATAACCTAATTAATAAATGGGGCACAAAGTTAAAAATCAAATGTCTAACAGATGACTATTGAAAGGTGCTAAAGCAATTAAAGAAATGTACAAAGTCCTTAGTCATCAGAGAAATACAAAAACAAATTTTTGGTCCCATCTTACACCAATCAGAGTGACTACAATCAAATTACAAGTGATAACACATACTGGCCAGTATGTAAATCAAGGAAGTACACTTCTCCTTTGCTGTTGGAAGTGCAAACATGTACAACAATATTGAAACAATTTGGCAGTTTCTCAGAAAACTAGGAATATAGTTCTACCTCGAGATCCAGCCATAACACTCCTTGGCATATACCCAAAAAATGTACCACCACATCACAAAAATATTGTTCAAATATGTTTCTAGAAACTTTATCCATAACAGGCAGAAACTGGAAACAACCTAGATGTCCCTCAACTGAAGAATGGATAAATAAAATGTGGTGCATCTACACAATCAAATGTTATTCACACAGTGGAAAATTATTCAACTATGAAAAACAAAGACATCATGAATTTTACAGGCAAATGGATGGATCTTGAGAATATCATCCTGCGCAAGATAAACCTGTCCTAAAAGGACATACCTGGTATGTATTCGCTTATAAGTAGATATTAGCCCTAAATTACAGGATACCCATTGTACACTACACAGACCCAAAGAAGCTAAACAGAAGGAAGGCATAAACAAGGATGCTTGAATCTCACTTAGAAGGGAGAATGAAATAGTCATAGGAGCCAGATGGAGAGAGGGAACTAGTTGGTAGAAATGGTGGGAAGAGGACTGAGGGGTTTCAAGTATAGGTGGGGGTACAGGAGTGATGGCCAGATGGCCATAGAAATCTGTAACTGACAGGGTGGGGAGGTAGGGGGAATCTCCCCGATGAGACAGAGACCTGGGATAAGGGAAGTGTCCGACAATCAATGGAGGTAACACTATCTTTGACTCACAGCATTGAGGATATGAGACCTGAAAGGGTGATCTCCTGTAGCTAGGCAGGATCCCCACTGGTGTGATAGGAACACCAACCAACCCAATAAACTTTCAACCCAAAATTTATCCTGTCTACAAGAAATGCAGGAACAGGGGATAGAGCAGAGACTGGGGGAATGGCCAAACAATGATGAACCCAACATCAGACCGTTCCCATGGACAAGCACCAATTTCTAACAGTATGAATGATATTCTGTTATGCTTGCACACAGGAGTCCAGGAATGATGTCTTCTGAGTGGCTCCACCCAACATCTGATTCAGACAGATGGAGACATCCACAGCAAAACTGTGGATGAAGTTTGGGGATTCTTATGGAAGAATTGGAGAGAGGGTGCAGGCCTTCAAGGTAACAGTAACTCCTCAGGAAAGTGTCAACTAACCTAGACACTTGGCGCTCTCAGAGACTCTAGCACCAACAAAAAATATACAGAGTCTAGACCTCCCAGCACATATGGAGCAGATGTGCAGCTTGGTCTAATGGAAGAGGAACAACAGGAGCAGAGGCTCTTCCAAGAGCTGTTGCCTGTACCTGGGATATGTTTTAGTGGGACTGCTTTGTCTGTCCTCAATGGGAGTGGAGGACAGACTTGATGTGGGAGGGTGGGGGCATATCCAGGTGAGGTACACCAACTCAGAGGAGAAGGGGAGGGGGAATGTGTAAAGGATTGTGGGAGGGCTTAGAAGGGAGGGGGCGCTGAGCAGGATATAAAGTCAATAAGTAAAAATAAATAAATAAATAAATAAATAAATAAATATTTTACCATAACTCTTTTCTGAATCATAAAAGACTAGGGTACATAGACATATTCATACAATGTAACACATCCCAACAAAAACAAAAGATTCTGACTGGAAAGCTTGCCAAATAAACAGATAAATTTTAATTTTCCTAAAATGTTTTAAAATGTTAATACTCCCACTTTAAATTTAAAGGGCATCTAGTGTGTACTTTTTTTTTAAAGTATAAATAATTGTCTTTAGGTTTTTTTCATTCCATACTAGAATTTTTTGTTTGTATTTATTTTGATATAAATGTACTTTTCTGCATAATGTATGAAAGTATTAATGTAAAGTTATAGATTAAATATAAAATTATTTAAACTTATAGTTGTCACAAAGAAGAAAGCATTAGAGTCTGTGCAGTGACCCTGTGAATGGATTCTTACATCCACCAGGTCTCAGTTCATTTTATTGTCTTCATGGAGATCTAATCAAATGGACACACTATTTTATAACAATACCCTGAGGCAGGAGGATTACTGAGACATACAAGTTAGCAAAGGCTACATAGTGAGTTGCAGATAGCTCTTAGGTATACTAGGAGAAATTACATGGGGGGAAAAAAGTCCAAAAGCAAGTTGGGCAGAAGATACTAGAAGGAAAAGTCCAATACAAAGATGATAAATGTACTCTAGAAAATATAAAGAGAAAGCTATATCATGGCTCCAGCTCCATATGTAGCAGAGAATGGCCTAGTCAGTCATCAATGGGAGGAGAGGCCTTTGGTCCTGTGAAGGCTATATGCCCCAGTGTAGGGCCAGGAATGGGGAGAGGGTAGACTGGTGAGCAGGGGGAGGGGGGAGGGAATAGGGTTTTTTTCAAAGGGGAAACCAGGAAAGGTGATATCATTTGAAATGTAAATAAAGAAAATATCTAATAAAAAAGAAAATATAATGAATAAATGATTTCACATCATTGAAATCAAAAGAAGAGAATCACACATACACACACTAGTACCACCAATATCAAATTACCAGGAAGTAGCAAATATTGGCCATTAATGTCTCTCAACATCAATGAACTCAATTCCCAAATAAAATGACACAGGCTAACAGAATGGATATATAAACAGAGCCCATCATTCTGCTGTATACAAGAAACACATCTGAGTGACAAATATAGACAGTACTATGAAGAAACACAGGAATCCTACTTGAGTCTCCGTGCATCAAATCCTGTACTCTCCTGATCCTGTGCAGAGCCAGAGCAGTGAGTAGCCTCCCACCCCTTTCCCCAGCATAGATGCCTCTGGCCTTTGGAGTGGGCAGACAAAAAGGCACCCAGCCTGGCACCCAAATATTTTAATCTCTCTTTAGTTACAGCATTCCCTTTCCTCCTCCCACAATCTGCACCTGGTGCAGATATCCCCCTTGGGAACAGATGAAAAGCAGCCTACACTAGACTCCAAGTCCCCAAAACTCACCCTCCCTCCCCTAATTTTCAAGGACCAGCATTTCCCCAGAGCAGATGGCTCCTGCCCATGAAGGAAGCAGGAGGCAGGATCCTTAAAGTGATAAAAGCCCACTCTTGGACTATGGGAAAGAGACAATTAAGTGTTCCCAGAGAACTGTGGCCAGTTTGTAAAATACACTAGCTTCTGATAACATGATGAGTTACTTCTTCCCAGGTCAAGAAGGTCCCTTTCCAGCTGCTTGGCTCCGCCAAGCTGTCTGAACAAATGTTATGAGGTTTGAGGAACAGCATTCCTTTACCCTCTCAAGTAATGCCAAGGCTTGAAAAGCCCTGCTTGCGGTTTTTCCTTTACAAACCCCCTTCACTTAGACCTGGGGGTTCACTCTCCTTCCTGTTCTTTCAAGAAGGTTGGCCGCCCGAGCTTGAGCTTAAGTAAAACCCCTCATTCGATTACATCAGATTGTGATGCCTGGTGGTCTCTTGGGGTTCTTACAATATGGACATTACAACTTCTGAGTAGATGGGTGAGGGGATAAAAGGTTATAAAGCAAATGGACCAAAAGGAAAAATAGTAACCAGTCTACTATCTACTAACATAAATTTCATACTCATTAAAGGAAAATCCACCAAGAGGACTTCTCAGTTGTGAACATCTCTGCCTCAAATATAAGGGCACCCACATTCATAAGAGAAACATTCACTAAAAAATCGTTTGAGGAGGCAGCAGCAGGAAACAGCCTGCCTCACTGCTCACTTCTGCCTGTGTCAAGTCTGAAGATGCAACCTTCCCCTCTCTCCTTCCCCTCAGCCTGCAGCTTCTGACCTCTTTTGCCTGTGGAGGAGGCCATAATCAGCTTAAACCTGTACTGCTGTGGCACTACCCTCAGAGCAGGCGGCTGGTCTCCAGCAGCATCGCCTGGAGGCTCAGGAGGCCAAGACAAGATGCGAGGGGGAGAGAGGAGCCCGCTCTGCTGCACAGCACTCGGGTGGTCGCCAGGCCACCAACCATGAGTGCTGAGGACCCCCACAGCACCACGTTGGCAGAGAGGCTGCTACTTGAGCAGCCCGGCCTCCTTGCCATGCTTCCCGAGGAAATGGCCTCGCTTGTAGAAGCCATCATATGTCCCCTAGGTGGAGCTGGAAGGCTGTGAACAGGAAGAGCTCAGCAAGCTCCTGGCCATGCTGCCCCTACAAGAGTTGAGGCTAAGAGTTCCTATGCCAATGGCTAAAGACCCTCCTCCATGCAGCTGCTGAAGGAGGAGGAGGAGGAGGAAGAGGAGGAGGAGGAGGAGGAGGGGGAGGAGGAGGAGGAGGAGGACAATGATGAGGACAATAAGGAGGACGAGGAGGAGGAGCTATTTGGTCAGTTGCTGGAGATCATCTCTCAATACCTGCTGGAGCAGGCAAACTGCTCCGAGGTCTAGAAGCCTATAGATGAGGCCAGCACTGCAGGCTGGAGGGCACTGGAGACCCTGTGGCATGTGTGCAACATTTTGCAGCACAACCACAAGATAGCCTTCCAGGGGATGTTTTGAACCCTGGACATTAAAAACGAAGTGGAGGAAATAGAGAAAGGACAGAAGGAGCTGAAGGGGTTTGCAACCCTATAGGAAGAACAATATCAATCAACCAGACCTCCTAGAGCTCCCAGGGAAAAAACCATCAACCAAAGAGTACACATGGAGGGACTCATGGCTCCAGCTGCATATGTAGCAGAGGGTGGCCTTGTCAGGCATCAATGGGAGGAGAGGCCTTTGGTCCTGTGAAGGTGTGATACCCCAGTCTAGGAGAATGCCAGGGCAGGAAGGTGGGAGTGGATAGGTGTGGGGCAGTGAACAGTACTGACAGCCAGAGTCCAGTAGAGCAGAGCCACCTCGGAACCTCAGAGACCCAATGAGCATCGCTCATGAGGGAAGGTAGGCGTTCGGTGAATTGTTCCTGAGACCAATGGCTCAGATTTCAGCCCAGACCCCTCACAGCTGCCCCTGTAGGAGATGTGTACTCAATCAGGCAGACACTGCCTCAAACTCCCAACATACTAGCTGGACCATACACACATTCATCTGACCACAAGCCAGGCATGCAATGCCCCATACTCACTCTCTTGTTCTCTTATTCTCCTACTTCTCTCTTACCCTTACCCTTCCTCTCTAACTCTTACCCTCTTGCTCTCTCTCTCCTCTGTGCTCTTTGTTCTCTTCTGTGCCTTTCACCCTTTCCTTCTTTTTCTCTCTCCTTCCTCTCCTTTCCTTCTCTCTACATAACCAGCATATCCTCCCTACAATAAAATAACTCATTCATACATTTCCTCCCTTTTTAATTAAGGCACTGTGCAGCAATCAGCCCAGCCCAGGGAGGAGAGAGAGAGAAAGACCCGGACCTCAGCAGCAGGCCCCCTGACACCTGGGAGAGAGAGAGCCTCAGCAGGCCAGGGAGGCAGGCCACAGCCCAGGCTCCCCAGCTTTTTGGAACAACAAATGGGTAAGTAGGGGAACACCCTCATAGAAGCAGGGGGTGGAGGGATGGGATAGGAGGATTTGGGGGCAAGGACCAGGAAAGGGGATAACATTTGAAATGTAAATAAAGAAAATATCTAATAAAAAATGAAATAGAAAAAAAAAACAAACATGATGTAAAATCTTTTTCTGGAGTGATGGTCCAGATGGAGTGGATGTTTTCGAAGATGGCATAAAAACTGGGGCTGGATTGTGGCTTATTTCTTTTACTGCTTTTGTGGCCAAACACTTAAAGAATATAAACCAAGAAAGCTACATCGAACCATTAGCAGAAAAGAGACTAGCTTGTAAAACAAACTAAGAGGGGGTGAGTTTGTGGAGTTCTTCTATATACAGGACATAAAAGGCAGAGTCAGAATTCCACTGCTATAGGGACTGAAGATATGGCTCAGGGATTAAAAGCATTGACTACACTTCCAAATGTCCCGAGTTCAAATCCCAGCAACCACACAGTGGCTCACAACCATTTGTAATGAGATCTGATGCCCTCTTCTGGTGTGTCTGGAGACAGCTAAGGTGTACTTATAATAACAAATAAATTTTTGAAGTGAGCAGATGTCCTGAGTTCAATTCTCAGCAACCACATGATGGCTCATAACTATCTGTACAGCTACAGTGTATTCATATACATAAAATGAATAAATCTTTTTGAAAAAAAGGAAAGAACGAAATGTACTGGTGCCTTGTGACTGTGTTGCTGGAGTAGGGGCTAGTCTGGAATATCTAATAAGATAGCCTTGTGACTGAAATAGATGACTCTTAAAATTCCAGCCACCAAACTACATGCTTCCATGAAAAGAAATGTATCTGTGAAGGTAGACTTGAAGCTGTTCAGGATTTTAACAGTCCAATTCTACTGTAGCAACTCTGCAGAAAGAAAGTGGCTACAGGATTGTGGGTAATTAGAATAAATACATGAGAAAAGTGCTCCCTCTGGAAGAGTCACTGTCTGAATGAAGCAAAGTTCACTCTCTAGTTTAAAACTTTATCTTGATCAGTTCTAGTGTATATGCAGAACTTGTTGTGTGTGTGGACTGGGTGTAGTAGAACAAATCAGATTTATAACTATGCAGGCTTAATGGCACAATCTGTCTTTGTATTTAAGGATCACAGGCAGATGTAAGACATTTGATCACCTATTGACTTGCTCAATTGTAAAGTGGTTTGGGAAAGCAGGCTAGAATCTTAATCATTGTGCTATTCACAGGGTTTTCTTCTTTAACTCAAGTTTAAGCCTGGGGTCAATGAAATAAATATTCATTTATTTTTACTAATGATTGCTGAGCTTTGTTTAGAATTTCTGTATTGAATTAACCTTTACTTCCTCTCCTGTCTTTTCATGTTGGCTGGTCATGCTCCGCTTCCCCTGTAGATATAGTCCTCTACATTTCCTCCCTGTGCTCTTTACTGGACATTTTAGTTATCTACATTAGAACTCTCACCCCCACCCCAAAAACTTCGAACCTAAGTAATCCCTTCCCCCATCCTAATCAGAGTCATCACAACTTTCTTGTTAGAGGATAGTAGTACTTCCACTTGGCACCCTGTAACCAACAATAACCAGGCATGTGCATTCTTGGGTTGGACTATTTTCAATTGTTACCTATTTTATATTGGTTTAAAAAAAAAAAAGAAGCATCAACGGTACCCTTGGTGATTTCAAAAGTTGGAGTGAGATGTGTCGTAGCTTTATAGTTTGCTCCAAGAGTAAATATATTCACTTAAGTTTAGAGAAACAGAGGTTTTATTTAACCTGGTTATATGAAAGCCATTGGTAAAGTGAAGGTGTTTAAGCTAAGGTCATTAGAAAGCTTCAGCGCCAAAATGTGACTTTACTCAGGGCTGCAGATAAATATAGGC
The DNA here is from genome assembly GCA_019843815.1 of Montemys delectorum. Classification (NCBI taxonomy): domain Eukaryota; kingdom Metazoa; phylum Chordata; class Mammalia; order Rodentia; family Muridae; genus Montemys; species Montemys delectorum. Next base: position 1,205 of record JADRCD010126123.1, on the reverse strand, counting down.
ATGAATCAAATGACTAAGAATGAAATGGAGAAGTGCCCTGCCTGCCCTTCTCAACCATAAGGCCATCTTGCTGGAGTGATTTGTACCTATGTATTTACCCTTGATCATAATTTGCTTATTTATGCTTATCTCTTTGGACTTAGGAGCACTTTATGTAGTTGAATAAACCCTATAGCCTGAGGTCAGTAAACAGTTAGCCTCTCATAATCCAGTCATGGGTGTTTTGTTTACTAGGAGCCTGACTTCCCAGCTCACAAGGCGTGAAAACTGAAGAACATACAGAAACTGAGTAGGTCTTTTAGGTCCAGGGCCATGAAAACTTGGAGAGCCCAAGTGGTTGGAAAGGGATTGATTTAGATGGAGAAGAAGCATGTGGTCCTAGTGCTGACTAGATGAATAATTAAGGCACAGCCTCTAAAGTGAAGAGGGACGGGCTGCTTGGAAACATGTCTCTTAGCAAATTCTGTTTCTCTTATATGACTCTCCTGGATAAAACATGCAATCATCAAGCATCTTCCATGTACATTCTGTCTGAGGTGAACACCTTCATTCTAGTTAGGGCACCTAACATGTTTAACAGCTGTTCCCAAAAGGGTTGGGACGAACTGCAAGTTAATGTGGGTTGTAGATGTTTCCCTAACTTCTGTTTCTTCTGAAGAAACCAGCCAGGACAGTAAGTGATGGATGCCAATAATTTGAGCTGAAGCAGGCAAGGTTGAATACACCTTTAATCTCAGCATCTTGGAGACAGGGGCAGGCTGACCTTTGTACTTTTAGAGCCACCCTGAGCTACATAAAAAGGTTCAGAAAAGACAGAACTGCATGGTCAGATCCTGTTTCAAAAGCACAATGAAATTTGAAACAGGATCTTGGCTCACACTTATCACAACAGGAGTTAGAAATGGTGTTGTCACTTCTCCTGGATAAACAACAAATTCTTAGTCAAGCATGTCTGTGTGATCCTTTCATGTCAGTGCTCTAGGAGCAGAGCTGGGCTAATCACTGTGTTCAGGGCCAACCTGGTCTACATAGGGACTCCGAGCCAGTCATGTCTATGCAGAGGGAGACCACATCTTCACTAATATTTGTGAGATGGCTCACGTGTTTACAGCACAAGTTGGTCTTTCAAAGGAACCAACTAAAATTCCCAGAGCCCATATCAGGTAGCTCACAAAACTTCAAACTACAAATCCACAGGGATCCAA
>JADRCD010126121.1:0-12895 GCA_019843815.1 Montemys delectorum | reverse complement strand
TTTTTTTCCCTCATCTCTCCCTTCCACGAACTGAGTGTTCTTGGAAGGGCCTATCTTCGTTTTCAGCATGCCTTTTCTTTTTTCTCTCTGAGCTCCTAGTCTCCTTTCCCGCTCTGTTTCTGGCATGTAGTCTTGTGAACAAAATGAAACCAAAAGGACAAGACTAAACATACCTCTCAGAGCGTACCTTTGCCCTGCAGTTCTGAATCCTTCTCCATGAACGGAGGGTCCCCTTGGTGCCAGCGATGGTAAATTCCCGGGTTTCGGCACCAACTGTCGTGCGCGCAGGTTTCCTGCCAGCAAGAAATCACGGACAGACACACAGGATCCTTCTGCAGCCATTCTTTATTACATCTTCCAGAGGGCGACCCCCCACACCCCCAAAAGCACTGCTTATATATGCCCTGGAGCGGCATGCTCATCTCTGATTGGCTGTTTGCTCATTACCTCATGAGACACCTCGGGATAGGCTGTGACTTGGCGTTTTTGGCCCTAGCACATGCGCAGATGGGCTGAGACTTAGCGCACTCTGGCCCTAGGCACATGCGCAGACTACGTGTTAAGGGGAGAAGAAACCGGCTGCCGGCGCAATCTTGTAATGGAGGCTGCCGGCTTGGGTGTGGCTCTCTACAGAAGCCCTTAAAGAGGAAACACAAAAATCACTTAAATAATTACAAGAATCAAACAGGTGAAGGAAATGAACAAAACCATCCAAGATAAAAAATGGAACTAGAAACAATAAAGGAATCACAAAGGAAGACAACTCTGGAGTTAGGAAAGAGACCAGGAGTTATAGATGCAAACATCACCAACAGAATATAAGAGATAGAAGAGAAGATACCTTAGAAAACATTAACACAAGAGTCAAAGAAAATACAAAATGCAAAAAGCTCCTAATCCAAGACATCCAGGAAATCCAGGACGCAATGAGAAGACCAAACCTAAGGACAATAGGTATAGAAGAGAGCAAAGATTCCCAACTTAAAGGGCCAGTAAATATCTTCAACAAAATTATAGAAGAAAACTTCCCTAACCTAAAGAAAGAGATACCCATGAACATACAAGAAGTCTACAGAACTCCAATTAGATTGGAACAGAAAAGAAATTCCTTCTGTCACATAATAATCAAAACACCAAATACATTAAATAAAGAAAGGATATTAAAAGCACTAAGGGAGAAAGGTCAAGTAACATATAAAGGCAGGCCTATCAGAATTACACCAGACTTCTCACCAGAGACTATGAAAGCCAGAAGGTCCTGGGCAGATGTCACACAGACCCCAAGAGAACACAAATGCCAGTCCAGACTGCTATACCCAGCAAAACTCTCAATTACCATAGATGGAGAAATCAAGATATTTCATGACAAAACCAAATTCACACAATATGTTTCCACAAATCCAGTCCTACAAAGGATAATAGATGGAAAAACCCAGCACAAAGAGGGAAGAAGCAAGAAAGTAATCTTTCAACAGATCCAAAAGAAGATAGGCATACAAACATAATGCCATCTCTAACAACAAAAATAACAGGGAGTAACAATCACTTTTCCTTAATATCTCAATGAACTCAACTTCAATGAATTTAATTCCCAGATAAAAAGACATAGACTAACAGACTAGATAGGTAAACAGCATCCAACATTTTGCTGCAAACAGGAAACACACCTCAGTGACAAAGACAGACACTACCTCAGAGTAAAAGGTTGGAATGCAATTCTCCAAGCAAATGGTCCCAAGAAAAAAGCTGGAGTACCCATTCTAATATCAAATAAATTGACTTTTGAACCAAAAGTCATCAAAAAAGATAAGGAAGGATATTTCATATTGGTTAAAGATAAAATCTACCAAGATGAACTCTCAATTCTGAACATCTATTGCTCCAGATGCAAGGGCACCCACATTCATAAAAGAAACTTTACTAAAGCTCAAAGCACACATCATACCCCACACAATAACAGTGGAAGACTTTAACACCCCCATCTCTTCAATGGACAGATCATGGAAACAGAAATTAAATAGAGACACAGTGAAATTCATAGAAATTATGAACCTAATGAATCTAACAGATACTGATATAACCTTTCATCCTAAAGCAAAAGAATATACTTTCTGCCTAGCACCTCAGGGTACCTTCTCCAAAATTGACCATATAATTGGCCACAAGACAAGCCTCAACAGATACAAGAAGAATGAAGTAATCCCATGCACCCTAACAGATCACCACGGACTAAGGCTGGTCTTAACTTCCAACAAAAACAACGGAAAACCACACATACACATAGAAACTGATCAATGCTCTACTCAATGATAACTTGGTCAAGAAAGAAATAAAGAGAGAAATTAAAGACTCTTTAGAATTTAATGAAAATGAAGACACATCATACCAAAACTTATGGGACACAATAAAAACAGTGGTAATAAGAAAACTCATATTTCTAAGTTCTTCCAAAAGGAAACTGGAGAGAGCTTACACTAGCAGTTTGACAGCACAACTGAAAACTCTAGAACAAAAAGAAGAAAATACACCCAAGAGAAGTAGATGGCAGGGAATAATCAAATTCAGGGTTGAAATCAAGTAAATAGAAACAAAAAGAGATATAGAAAGAATCAACAAAACCAGGAACTGGTTCTTTGAGAAAATCAACAAGATAGATAAACTCTTAGCCAGACTAACCAGAGGGTACAGAGACAGTATCCAAATTAGTAAAATCAGAAAGGAAAAGGGAGAGATAACAACGGAAACCGTGGAGATTAAAAAAATCATCAAAAGTTTATGCTCAAGTAAATTGGAAAATCTGGATAAAATGAACAATTTTCTAGACACATACAAGGTACCAAAGTTAAAACAGGATTAGATAAATCATCTGTCTTAGTCAAGTTTTCTATTCCTGCACAAACATCATGACCAAGAAGCAAGTTGGGGAGGAAAGGGTTTATTCAGCTTACTTCCATATTGCTGTTGATCACCAGAGGAAATCAGGACAGGAGCTCAAGCAGGTCAGGAAGCAGGAGTTGACACAGAGGCCATGGAGTGATGTTCCTTACTGGCTTGCCTCCCCTGGCTTGCTCAGCCTGCTCTCTTATAGAACCCAAGGCTTCCAGCCCAGGGATGGCACCATCCACAAGGGACCCTACCCCCTTGATCACTAATTGAGAAAATGCCCCACAGCTGGATCTCATGGAGGCACTTCCCCAACTGAAACTCCCTTCTCTGTGATAACTCCAGCCTGTGTCAAGTTGACACACAAAACCAGCCAGTACATCATCTAAACAGTCCCATAACCCCTAAAGAAATAGAAGCAGTCACTAGTAGTCTCCCAACTAAAAAAAGCTCAGAACTAGATGGGTTCAGTGGAGAGTTCTATCAGACCTTTAAAGAAGACCTAATACCAATAATCTTGAAACTATTCCACAAAACAGAAACAGAAGGTATTCTATACAATTAGTTCTATGAAGCCACAATTACTCTGATACCTAAACCACACAAAGACCTAACAAAGAAAGAAAACTTCAGACCAATTTCCCTTATGAATATTGCCCAATAAAATTCTTGCAAACCGAATCCAAGAACACATCAAAGTTATCATTTACCATGATCACATAGGCTTCATCCCAAGGATGTAGGGTTGGTTCAATATATAGAAATCCATCAATGTGATCCATTACATAAACAAACTCAAAGAAAAAAAACACATGATCATTTCATTAGATGCTGAAAATTCATTTGACAATATTGAGCATCCCTTCATGTTAAAATTATTGGAAAGATCAGGAATTCAAGGTCTATACCTAAATATAGTAAGAGCAATATATAGCAAACCAGTAGCCAAGATCAAACTGAATGGAGAGAAACTTGAAGCAATCCCACTAAAATCAGGGACTAGACAAGGCTGCTCACCCTCTTCCTACCTTTTCAACATAGCATGAACTTCTAGCTAGGACAATTAGACAGCAATAGAAGGTCAAAGGAATATAAATTGGAAAGGAAGAAGTCAAAGTATCACTATTTGCTAATGATATGATCTTATACTTATGTGACCCCAAAAATTCCACCACAGAACTCCAAAACTGATAAACAACTTCAGCAAAGTGGCTGGATATAAAATCAAGTCAAACAAATCAATAGCCTTCTTCTATTCAAAGGATAAACAGGCTAAGAAAGAAATTAGGAAAATGACACCTTTCACAATAGCCACAAATAATACAACATACCTTGGTATGACTCTAACCAAGCAAGTGAAAAATCTATATGATAAGAACTTCAAGTCTCTGAAGAAAGAAATCAAAGATTTCAAAAGATGGAAAGATCTCCCAGGCTCATGGATTAGCAGGATTAATATAGTAAAAATGGCTATCTTGCTGAAAGCAATCTACAGATTCAAGGCAATCCCTATCAAAATTCCAACTCAATTCTTCATAGAGTTAGAAAGAGCAATTTGGAAATTCATTTGGAATAACAAAAAAATCCAAGATAGTGAAAACTGTTCTCAACAATGAAAGAACTTCTGTGGGAATCACCATCCCGGCTGGACCTTAAGCTGTACTACAGAGCAATAGTGATAAAAACTGCATGGTATTGGTACAGAGACAGGCAGGAAGATCAATGGAATAGAATTGAAGACCCAGAAATGAACCCATGCACATATGGTCACTTGATCTTTGACAAAGGAGCTAAAATCATCCAGTGGAAAATAGAGACCATTTTTAAGAAATTGTGCTGGTTCAAGTGGTGGTCAGCATGTAGAAGAATGCAAATTAACCCATTCTTATCTCTTTGTACAAAGCTCAAGTTCAAGTGGATCAAGGACCTCCACATAAAACCAGATACACTGAGACTTAAAGAGGAGAAAGTAGGGAAGAGCCTCAAACATGTGGGCACAGGAGAAAAATTGCTGAACAGAACATTAAAGTTCAGAACCCAATGGCTTGGGCTGAAAGATCAAGAATCGACAAATGAGACCTCATAAAATTGCAAAGCTTCAGTAAGGTAAAGGACACTGTCAATAAGACAAAAGGCTTCCTTCTTGAGTTTCTTATGGTTTGTGGTTTGTACTTTGTGTATTCTGATCTTCTAGGCTAATATCCACTTATTAGAGAATGCATACCATGTATGTTCTTTTGTGACTGGGTTACCTCACTCAGGATGATATTCCCCAGGTTCATTCATTTCCCCCAAGAATTTCATAAACCATAAGAAACTCAAGAATAAGGAAGACCAAAGTGAGGATACTTAGTTCCTTCTTAAAAGGGGGAACAAAATACCCATGGAAGCAGTTGTAGAGGCTAACTATAGAGCAGAGACTAAAGGAAGGACAATTCAGACACTGCTCCACCTGGGAGCATATCATATCCAGTCATCAAATCTAGACCCTATTGTGGATGCCAACAAGTGCTGGATGACAGGAGCCTGAGATAGCTGTCTCCTGAGAGGCTCTGACAGTATCTGACTAATAGAGAATTAGAGACTCACAGCCATCCATTGGATTCCCCAATGAAGGAGCTAGAGAAAGGACCCAAGGAGCTGAAGGGTTTGCAGCCCCTTAGGAGGAGGAACAATATGAACTAACTAGTACCCTCAGAGCTACCAGGGAGTAAAACTCCAACCAAAGAGTACACATGGGACTCATGGCTCCAGCAGCATGCATATAGCAGAGGATGGCCAAGCTGGTCATCAATGGAAGGAGAGGACCTTGGCCCTGTGAAGGTTCTATGCTCCAGTGTAGGGGAATGCCAGGGCCAGTAAGCAGGAGAGGGTGAGATGTTGAGGGGGGGGAGGGAACAAGGGATTTTTGTTTGTTTGTTTGTTTTGTTTTGGAGGGGGAACCTGGGAAAGGAGATATTGTAAATAAGAAAACATCTAAAAAATAATAAGACAAAAAGACAACCAACAGATTGGGAAAAGATCTTTACCTATCCTACATCCAATAGAGGGCTAATAGCCATTATATACAAAGAACTCAAGTAGTTAGACTCCAGAGAACCCATTAACCCTATTAAAAATGGGGTACAGAGCTAAACAAAGAATTTTCAACTGAGGAATATCAAATGGACAAGAAGCACCTAAAGAAATGTTCAACATCCTTCGTCATCAGGGAAATGTAAATCAAAACAACCCTGAGATTCCACCTCACATCAGTCAGAATGGCTAAAATAAAAAACTCAGGTGACAGTAGATGCTGGCAAGGATGTGGAGAAAGAGGAACACTCCTCCATTGCTGGTGGGATTGCAAGCTGTACAACCACTCTGGAAATCAGATTGGTGGTTCTTCAGAAAATTGGAGATAGTGTTACCTGAGGACCCAGCTATACCAGTTCCTGGTACATACCCAGAAGATGCTCCAACATGTAATAAGGACACATGCTTCACTATGTTCATAGTAGCCTTATTTATAATAGCCAGTAGCTGGAGAGAACCCAGATGTCCTTCAACAGAGGAATAGATTCAGAATATTTGGTACATTTATACAATGGGAGTATTACTCAGCTATTAAGAACAACGAATTCATGAAATTCTGAGGCAAATGAACAGAACTAAAACACATCATCCTGAGTGAGGTAGGCCAATCACAAAAGAAAACACATGGTATGTACTCACTGATAAGTGGATATTAGCTAAAAAGCTCCAAATAACCAGAATACAATTCACAGATCACATGAAGCTCAATAAGAAAAAAAGACCAAAGTGTGGGTGCTTCAGTCCTTCTTAGAAGGAGAAAATGTGGAGATAAAGTGTAGAGCAGAGACTAAAGGAAAGGCCACCCAGAGACAGTCTTACCTGAGGATTCATCCCATATACAGTTACCCAAACCCAGACACTATTGCGAATGCCAAGAAGTGCATGCTGAAAGGAGCCTGATATGGCTATCTCCTGAGAAGCTCTGCTAGAGCCTTACAAATACAAAGGCAGATGTTAGCAGCCAACCGTTGAACTGAGCATGGAGTCCCTAACAGAGGACTTAGAGAAGGCACTGAAGGAGTTGAAGGGGTTTGCAAGCCCATGGGAAGAACAACAATATCAACCAACCAGACCCCACAGAACTCCCAGGGACTAAGTCAACAACCAAGGAGTACCTATGGTTCCAGCTGCATATGTAGCAGATGATGGCCTTGTCATGCACCAATGGGAGGAGAGGTCCTTGTTCCTATGAAAGCTTGATAGATGCCCCCGTGTAGGGGAATTGAGGCCTGGGAGGTGGGAGTGGGTGGTTGGGTGGAGGAACACCCTCATAGAAGCAGGGGGAAGGAGGATGTGGCAGGGTGTTTCTGGGAGGGAGGGAAACTGGGAAATGGGATAACATTTGAAATGTAAATAAAGTAAATATCCAAGAAAAAAAAGGAAAAAAAAGGGGGGGGGACAAAGGAAGGCAGGTCTCACTGCTGTCAATGTACTTCAGCTTGAGCATACAAACATGGTACCCACAACCTTCAAACTGATCTGCCTGTACTTACTGCTTTTTTTCACACCTCCATCCTCACTCCTCTTTTACCTTCCTCCTCTAACTTGCCTTCTCTTCACTACCCTCTTTCTTTAGTTTACTTTCCTTCTCTCTGACCACTGATGATGTTTTGCCCTCTATGTGTTGACTAAACATAAACTTTATCATGTAAGATTGGGCTAAGTCCTGCTGAGCCAACAGAAAATCCATGTGATTCTAAAGAAATCCAAATGATGTGGTAAATCTGTTCTATTTGCTTGCCTCAATCAGAATAGGATTCCTGGGTAAATCATTCATCCCAAACCTATTAGTTATAACATAGCATGCATTATCAACACATGTAACTAATTTGACAGTGCAAGAACATAAGGAGAACTGCTAGTAACTAGTCTATTAAAACATAATTCATTTATTAAAAATATATAATTGGGTCCTGATCAGAATCTCTGCATTAGAGGAATATCATAATGGCCCTAATGATGGCATAGGATGGAGTGTATGTGAACGGAATCCAACAAAAGTAACGACCTTGGAACAAGGCGATGGAGAATCTTATCAGCACTGTGCTCTATTTAATATTCTTGCTCAATGGACCCCTCCAGATCCGATATATAGTAGCAAAGAAGAGAGGATCTGGGATGACAAGAATGATTTGTGAATGGAAGCAGTCAACAGAAGGAATGATGAGCATGCTCAGTCAAGTGATTCTGAAGAGCAAAATATGCTGCTATAAAGAATGCAACTCAACAAAACCCCTAATGATGTAAAAAAGATAACCTCACATGCTTGGGGATCGTGATGCCCTGTAATTCTATTAGATTAGTTTTTTTTGTTGTTGTTGTTGTTAATTTCTACTTTTCAAATTTATCCTTTCCTTTTATTTTCTTAAGCAAACATTAATAGGAGATTCTATCTGATTTTTATAGATTCAGATACTGAGGCATGAGATTGAAGCACTTTACCAGAAGGAAGATGTGAGGAATGCTGGAGCAGAGGGCAGAGCTTCTCTCCAACCTTTATACATTTCAGTGCTGTATTCTTGATCCTATTGATAAATAATAAAGACTAATTGGCTGCTGAAACCCCTCATGCTAAGAGAACAAGATAGGCAAAGTACATAGCAATTACATAATATGATGAGGAAAATATGCTAGCCCTCTGACATTGTTTCCACTGAATCTTACTGAAGCCCAAGACAGTCAATAGCTTGGGTCATTTGAAGCTGAAATTGCAAAGAGGCTATGAGGCCCACACTGCCTCTAAGGATAATGGAAGATAGACTAGGTGATCTGTTAAATGTGACTGGCTCAAGTCTAGAGGATTCAAACAGCTCTTGTTGTATTCATTAGAAATAGGTTTGCTTAACAGTCTCTAGAGTTCCAGGAGAATGGAGCTGACATTTGCAAATGATAGCGGTACGAACTTTCTTCCTTCCACAATTCTGCATTTTCTATTGTTCTTTTTCCTTGGAGCTTTCCTTCTGGATGTTGGTAAATCTCCAGGAAATGCACTTGTGTTTTCTGTTGTCACATCTCATCAGTGCTCTTCTGGGGAGGTTGGGGAGGGGGGGGAGGTGGGAGGACCAGGAAGAAGGAGAGAGTGCCCTGGGCTGAAATGGCAGTAGCATGCAAATGAAGGCCAACTCTGTGAACATTTCCCAAGCAGTCACATTCCATTACAGCCAAATTATGGAATGTGAGTCGTAGAAAATGGCAACAGAAGAACAAACAAACAACCAAGTAAATAAATAAATACATAGAAAGATAAATAAAGGGCCTATCTTCAAGTGCTAGAGATTCCAACCATTCAGCTGTTTATTCCTCCCTATGTATTCCAAAAATACATGTAGTTACTAACTATATCCATTTTTGTAGATAAGAATAGAGGAACGGATATTAATTTTCACATGTCCTTTCAAACCTTTAATCCCTCCACTCCCTTGTTTTATTATAAAGCCAGTTTGGCAAAGGAGCTGAATTCTTGTAATAATTTTCAGACAGAAAGGCAAATTTCCCCCAACTAACTAAAAACAAATTTAGATAGCTGCCAATAATCAGTCTCACATTTGTGGCTACTTAAGAACATGTATTCCAAGAACTACTGAAGGAGGAATTTCTGGTTTCTTTGGAGAATCAACTGTGTCGTGCGATGTTTTCGGAAACTGTCTTATGAGAGGATATTTTGCTGAAGCAGACATATGGGAGGATGTTCTGAGAACAAATATGTGGTGCTTTTCTGGAAGTTGCCTGATGAAAGGGCATGTGATGTTTTGCTGGAATGTGATGTTTGGAAATAGTAAGTATAAACCAACAGACAGTGAACAGTGCTTTTGCATTGGTTTGCCTTGCTGTTTTTGCTGGTCTTCACTTGTTGGGATTTCATAGAGAAATGCACCAAAGAACTTCTGGTGGTATTCTGGCTGCTTCTTGCTACTTCAGTGGACTTGTACAGATTGGCAGAGCCTCACAGTTTCTTCTGGATAGAGATGTTGAACCTGGTTCTAGTTTGGTGTTTTGCCTGAAAATGAAAATTGGAATTGCACCAAAGAACTATTGCTAATCAGGTCCACAACTACTGTTTCCTATTAACCTTTCTTTTTCTCTACCCTTGGTGGGTGGAGGGCTAGAAAGGAGGTTCAAGCATTAAAGAACTTTGATTAAAGTAGGTTTTGAAAAATCTAAGCCTACAGATGATCTCTGAAAGTTTGGTTTTCTAGCTCAAAGATAGACTATCTGTACAAATAAAAACGTTTGGAGCTATGGTACAAAGCACATAGCTCTAGCAATGTCAAATTGATTCAGGTGAAAGTATACTTACACTAAGATTATTTAAATACCATTATGTGAGGATATCAATGGATAATTCTAGCTGCTTGCAGAATTAAATATGTAGGGGGAAGTAAGGTATAATGCATAAAAAACACAGACGGGATGATTTTTCTGGACAAGAGAATAGGGATGTACAGTGCTTGACTCAGTCAAGCTCAATCACAAGTAATTGTTGTGCTTCCTGGCCTCATATGTGCTCAGTCTGTGGAATCAACATCAGATAAAGGAAAGTGGCATTCATTCACTATGTGCAGCATTTGGTGCCTACACAAAGGACTACAGTAACTTGGAAGAATCAGATATAGCTTTAGTCGGGGATCAGAGGTGGGAGGCATCATGGGAAAATGCTCTTCTGCTAAATAGAAAAAGATGTGTAGACTTTGGTGAGGTCAAAGTAGAATCACATTTCAAATATAAGAAAAACCATATGGTAAAGGATAGACTTTCAAAAGTTCATAGCAGAATTCTCCATCTATAAAAAAGCCAGTAGTGATGTTTATGTAAGATATAATACCCCAAATGAAAGTATTGTGTAAATAATTTAATTACACTGAATGAAATATTCAAGAGAACCCAAACAAAGCAACTTCATTTTGATATTTTTATTCTCCTTTTCTTTTTTTACTCCTTCCCTCATGAGCCAATTCCTGGCAACTGGCATTTTTCTGCCCTGACTCCTAACCATTGTCTTAGTCACTCTTTCAGCTCTCATGCCTGTTTCACTTTAATCCTTTCTACTTACCAGATTTCAACTAGTCATACCTAAACTCAATATTAAAACAAAAAGAAAAGCATACTTATATATCTAAACAAAGAAGACAAATAGGACTTCCCATATAACACAACTAAAATGAATCAAACATATGAAATAATTATTTTTGAGATGGTGACCCAAAAAGAGGTGGCACATGATTAGCTCCTGGTACTGTGCAGAGAATTGCTTTGGCTATGACATAAGAAAGAAGAATGAAGATAAAATCAGGTGGCCTCAATGAGGCAAAGAGAAAATATTGAGAAGGCAGGAAGAAGGAAGCAGCTAGGATTCAGAGGACAGAGCATCGAATATGATGAATGGGAGGATTTAGAGATCTGTAGAGACTCTCCTATATAAATATCATCTTGTTCTTTAAAGAAAACTATTAAACATTCAGACATAACTATCTGAACAAACTATCTGGAAGAATTAAAGTTAGCATATTTTTGTCTTCACACAGCTCTACAGTCTCATGTTTCATGAAAACATGGGGTAAAGAACAAAAGCACATAACCTCGATAATGTAAATTCATTATTCATGATTAAAACTTGTTTAACAAATTTAGAAGCAAGACCCTTAAAAGATTTCATTGTTTGCCACTAAGAAAATTACATCGCAATACAAAGCTTCACAGAAAAAGAAAATCTAGCATTTTCTCTACGGTGACTTTCTAAGGTGGGACCAGCCGGAAGCCACAGGCCTCAGGAGTCACAGGGGAATTGCAGGCCAGCAGGGTGAGGATCCTGTCAGCTTTCAAGTGACAGAGGTGGATCAGCGACCATCTCTGCCCACTCCCTGCTAGTGGAGGGCCTGCCTCCAGGGTGGACTTCAGCCCAAGGACTCAGGTGAGATCTGCCATTTTCTCTACGGTGACTTTCTAAGGTGGGACCAGCCAGGAGCCACAGGTCTCAGGAGTCAAAGGGGAGTTGCAGGATGGCAAGCACAGGACAAGCTCTAATCAGAGACACCAAGAACACCTAACACCAGAGATCAAGAGATGGCGAAAGGCAAACACAAGTATCCTACCAACAGAAACCAAGACTGCTTGGCTTCACCAGAACCTAGTACTCCCACCACAGCAAGCCCTGGATATCCCAAAACACCGGATAAGCAAGATTTGGATCTAAAAATATATCTCACATTGCTGATAGAGGAACTTTAGAAGGACATGAATAACTCCCTTAAAGACATACATACAGGAGAACACAGCCCTTAAGAAGTACAAGCTCTTAAAGAGGAAACAAAAAAAAAATCTCATAAAGAATTACAGGAGATCACAAGTAAACAAGTAGAAGTCCTTAAAGAGCAAACCAAAAATCCCTTAAGGAATTGCAGGAAAACACAAACAAACAGGTGAAGGAATTGAGTAAAACCATCCAGGACCTAAAAATGGAAGTAGAAACAATAAAGAAATCACAAAAAGAGACAATCCTGGAGTTAGAAATCTTAGGAAAGAAGTCAGGAAACATAGATGCAAGCATCACCAACAGAATATAAGAGATAGAAGAGAGAATCTCAGGGGCAGAAGATAACATAGACAACATTGACAGAACAGTCAAAGAAAATGCAAAATGCAAAAAGACCCTAACCCAAAACATCCAGGAAATCCAGGACACAATGAGAAGTCCAAACCTAAGGATAAAAGGTATAGAAGAGAGTGAAGATTCCCAATGTAATGGGGCCAGTAAATATCTTCAACAAAATTATAGAAGAAAACTTCCCTAACCTAAAGAAAGAGATACCCATGAACATACAAGAAGCCTATAAAACTCCAAATAGACTGGACCAGAAAAGAAATTCCTCCCGCCACATAATAGTCAAAACACCAAATGCACAAAACAAAGAAAGAATACTAAAAGCAGTAAGGGAAAAAG
>JADRCD010126114.1:1439-20658 GCA_019843815.1 Montemys delectorum | reverse complement strand
TACAAAAAGCAAAAAGCTCCTAACCCAAAACATCCAGGAAATCAAGGAATCAATGAGAAGACCAAACCTAAGGATAATAGGTATAGAAGAGAGTGAAGATTCCCAATGTAATGGGCCAGTAAATATCTTCAACAAAATTATAGAAGAAAACTTCCCTATCCTAAAGAAAGAGATGCCCATGAACATACAAGAAGCCTACAGAACCCCAAATAGACTGAACCAAAAAAGAAATTCCTCCCATCACATAATAATCAAAACACCAAATGTGCTAAACAAAGAATTTTAAAAGCAGTAAGGGAAAAAGGTCAAGTAACATATAAAGGCAGGCCTAACAGAATTACACCAGACTTCTCATCAGAGTCTATGAAAGCTAGAAGATCCTGAGCAGATGTCATACAGACCCTAAGAGAACACAAATGCCAGCCCAGACTACTATACCCAGCAAAACTCTCAATTACCATAGATGGAGAAAACAAGATATTCCATGACAAAACAAAATGTACACAATATCTTTCCACAATTCCAGCCCTACAAAGGATAATAGATGGAAAACATCAACATAAGGAGCAAAACTACACCCCAGAAGAAGCAAGAAGGTAATCTTTCAACAAAACCACACAAACTTAATTCCACTTCTTACAACAAAAACAACAGGAAGTGACAATTACTTTTTCTTAATATATTAATATGAAAATTAATCCAACATATCCTAATCGATTGAAATCCAATAATATGAGGAATTAGGAATTTGTTGATTGTCATCCAATAGTCTCTCTAATTTGGTAATTGGAGAAATAGGTCTAACATTATATAATCTATATACACTTTCAGCTTGTTTGTTTGTGACAGTGTCTGGTTGTGTACAACATAAGGGTCTTGAAATCTTGCTTCTCCTATCTTAGCCTCTCTATTAGGAGTATTGTTTATTTCATGTCTTTACACTATACTATGGTTTTCAGAACAGCTTATATATTTCAAAAGTATTTATGTACCCAAAAGAAACATAGATCATCCACTAGGGAGGTTGCTTGTAAGAGAACAACAAAGAGTAAGACTAAATGCTTTGCCTGACATTTGTAACTCTTGAATCAAGTTTGAATAAGAGGTCTTTATAAGTTACTCGTTCTTTGAGATGAATGCTTTTCCAAGTTATCACAGCTAATGAACCAAATTCTTACCCTCACCCAATGTCTGAGCCACCCTCCAAGCAGAACCATTGTTCATTGAAACAGTTGGTGAATGACTTTATGGATAGACCATCTACACCATTTCTTAAATGAAAGTAACTTGTTCTCTGTGGGCTGAGAATAAAGTCACTCACTCAAGTCAAATAGCTTTGACCATAGCAGGAAGGCTGTATCCAAAAATTGAACCTACAATTCATTTCTTGGTGCAGCAGAACTATCAACTCTCAGCTTAGCTACGATGGAGGTAAAATCCTTTGGTGATGTGAGGGTCATTGAAGTATAGCCTTATTACAATGAAATCCAATGTCTAAAAATTGTTCTTATTTTAGGCTTGTACCACAAGAGCCAAGATTTTAAACTCTACTAAATACAAAACAAACAAAAAGACTTTATATATTTATGTTCATTTAGGAAAATACCAGTAGTGATGTATTATTTTGAAGTATACAGTTAATATGTTTGGAGTTATTTAAAATTTATATTGAGAAAAATGTATTTTCACTATTACTATAGACGAGTATCTACATAAGACTGTTAAATCGATTGTTGGTTTATATCAAATAACTTTCATAATACTCATTTTTATTATAATATTTTATAAATTTTTAAGGGATATGACAAAAAATATTGTAGGTATTGAAGGGGGGGTCTCTGGGAGGAGTGGGGGTACAAAAGTGAAACAAGAATGCGATTTAATTCTATTTACTTAAAATATGTTTTTAAATGTTAACAAATTTAGATAAATTGAAATCATTTAACTTTTCTTATCATAATGCAAGAAAAGTTTAAGAAAAAAAAAAGGAATGTGTAATTAGGCTAGAAGTGGAATCCAACCTAATCCTAGAGCTTGGGAGGGTGAGACAGGAGCATAGTGAGTTTAGGCAGCCTGAGCTTTGTAGAAAAATGCTGCCTCAAAAAAATAAATAAATAAGCTGGGCAGTGGTGGAGCAGGCCTTTAATCCCAGCAGTTGGGAGGCAGAGGCAAGCAGATTTCTGAGTTCGAGGCCAGCCTGGTCTATAGAATGAGTTCTAGGACAGACAGGGCTACACAGAGAAACCCTGTCTTGGAAAAAGAAAAAAAAAAGAGAGCTAAACAAAGAATTCTCAACTGATGAACACCGAATGGCTGAGAAACAACTAAAGAAATGCTCAACATCCTTAGTCATCAGGGAAATGCAAATCAAAACAACTCTGAGATACCACCTCACACCAGTCAGATTGGCTAGGATAAAAGACTCAGGTGACAGCAGATGCTAGAGAGGTTGTGGAGAAAGAGGAACACTCCTTCATTGCTGGTGGGATTGCAAACTGGTACAACCACTCTGGAAATCAGTGTGGAGGTTCCTCTGGAAATTGGACATAGTTCTATCAGAGGACCCAGCTATACCACTCCTAGGCATGTACCCAGAAGATGCTCCAACATGTAATAAGGACACATGCTCCACCATGTTCATAGCAGCCTTATTTATAATAGCCAGAAACTGGAAACAACCCAGATGTCCCTCAACAGAGGAATGGATACAGAAACTGTGGTACATCTACACAATGGAGTACTACTCAGCTATTAAAAACAATGAATTTATGAAATTCTTAGGGAAATGAATGGATCTGAAGAGTATCATCCTGAGTGAGGTAACCCAATCACAAAAGATCACACATGGTATGCACTCTCTGATAAGTGGTTATTAGCCCACTAAGTTCAGAACACAGGAAGAACAACCCATAAACCACAAGAAACTTAAGAAGAAGGAAGACCAAAAGGTGGACATTTCATTCCTTCTTTAAAGGGGGAATCAAATACCCATGGAAGGAGTTGCAGAGATTAACTATGTAGCAGAGACTGAAGGAAGGACAAGCCAGCCTAAATATAGCTATCTCCTGAGAGGCTCTGACAATACCTGACTAATACAGATGTAGAGGCTCACAGCCATCCATTGAACTGAGTACACAGTCCCCAATGAAAGAGTTAGAGAAAGGTTCTATGGAGCTGGAGGGTTTGCAGCCCCTTAGGACGAACAACAATATGAACTAACTAGTACCCTCAGAGCTCCCAGGCACCCAACCGCCAACCAAGGACTATACATGGTGGGACTGATTGTTCTGGCAGCATGTGTATAGTAGAGGATTGCAAAGCTGATCATCAATAGGAGGGGAGGTCTTCGGCCCTGTGAAGGTTCTGTGCCCCAGTGTAGGGGAATGCCAGGGCCAATAAGTGGGAGAGGGTCGAGTGGCAGGCATGGGGATGGGGGAGGCAAGAGGAGTTTGTTCTTGTTGTTTTTGTTTGTTTGTTTGCTTTTTGGAGGGGAAACTGGGAAAGGAGAAATTTACATGTAAATAAAGAAAATACCTAATAAAAAATATAAAAAAAAAAAAAAAAAAAAAAAAAAAAAAAAAAAGGAAAAAAAAAAAAAAAAAAAGAACTCTGAAGACTTAGCCAGATAAGCTACTGTGCATCTATCCTGATTATTTAACAAATTTTTAGAAGAACATTGTAATAGCCAACCTTACTTGCCTTGGATTTCCTATGTACTTATCTTTTATTAGTTAATCTAATGCATAGTTATACTTTTAAATTTATGTATTGTGCCATGCCCTTAACCATGAGAGCAATATCTGTGTGTTAGCACAGTCATTTGTGAAAAACAACAAACAGGTTGAAGGGAGCCTTAGACAATAAACATCACTGTCAACGTTGGAAACAGCATAAGGATTTTGCTCAGTACAAGTATGGTTTGGATCAGGAGAAGTAAATAACTTAATCCCTTGTAAAACTCTCAGAAATACTTCTATAAAGTATCTCTAATTCTTTCTCCATGTGTTGCTTTCTGTGTTGGTCATTAAATACAGAACAAAGCTCTTCATTAGGTACACAGCAAAAGGGATAGTCAGACACCAAGTACTCACAGGCAGATATTTAAAGACTACAGAAAATCCAGAAACCACAAGCTATAGATAAGCGGAAGACACTTGGAGAGAAATGGAGAATCCAAAACAGGGCTTGTTCTTGGTCATATTAATCGAAAGGGAAGTGCTTAATTTTCTTTCCTTAATGTCACATGGATAAATTTTGGTGCCTTTGAGTCTATCTTTAATGTGCTTAAATAGTACAAATGAAACTTAAGCTAATCAATTCACAGGCAAGTGGTTTCTGCCACTGTGAAACATCTCAGAGACTGTAATGGTGCCTCATCTTGACCAGGCATACTGTCACTGGTCCTAGTCCAAACTCTAAAACATGTGCACTATTGAACATTTTTTACTCTATAGATCTCTGAAGAGTGCTCCAAGCTAAAAGCATCCATTGAATACAATTCTCAAATTCTTAAAAATAATGTTTGTATTTATTTTTGAGAATTTCAAGCACTATATTTTGATTATATTCATTCTCTTCCCTAGATTATTCCTCATTCCTATACTTATCCAATTTAATATTCTCTATTCTCTCTCTCTCTATCCCTTCCTCCCCCTCCCTTTCTCCCTTTCCCTCTTCCTCAGTCCATTTAGACCATTTTTTCTTGGCCAAGTACTCCTGAGCATGTAGTCTGTCTTGGCATATAGTCAATATACTACATATGAGCCAGTGGAATAAAACTTTTCTTTACCCAGAAACAATTAAATGCCAACAGAGCCTCAGATAGGAGTGTGTCTACCTCCCTTCCTCTGTGTTGAGATTTTGTTTGTCTTCAGTTTATGCAGGTCTTGTGTATGTTATCACATATACTATGAATTCATATAGGAGTATGGCGAGTTGTGTCTTTTTTTTGTTTGTTTTTCTTTCTTTCTTATTAATTAATTTTTTATACTCCATATGGCTTAGCTCTGGGATGGTTTGCAACCAGCCCTAATCTGGCTTACTTTGAATCAGTGAATGAAAGACACACAGCCAACTTTGTTACCTTAATGTGCCTGTGAGGCAAATATCTCCTGGCAGGAAATGCGTGCCCTTAACAATTTCTTTTTCTATCTTTGTCTCTCCTTCCATCCTAAACTTATTGGCTTGTTTCACCTAACCCCTGCCAAACATATTTGGCCACCTGTCCATAGTGGAGGCTGCAGGCCCTAGCTCTCCCCAAGTCCTTACTGGATTGCAGCATCCTCCTTCGCCCAAAGCTTAGCAGAAAAAGCCCTCTCTTTCCAAGTCTCCTTTTCCTCTGAGGATCCAGAAGACCCACCTATACCTTTGGCCCAGCAATTAGCTCCCGCCCTTCTTTATTGACAAATCAAGAACCAATAAGAGAACTAGACCTTAGTATCAGAACCTCCCCCTTACAGACCTGTAGCTCTTAAAGTCCCTCTTCTGCATAA
This sequence comes from Montemys delectorum, assembly GCA_019843815.1. Taxonomy (NCBI): domain Eukaryota; kingdom Metazoa; phylum Chordata; class Mammalia; order Rodentia; family Muridae; genus Montemys; species Montemys delectorum. The sequence goes on along the minus strand of JADRCD010126114.1, from coordinate 15,166 downwards.
ATCCATAAGCCTTGGGTGGAGGAATGCAATTAACATCCCATTTATGGCTGGGCATTCTGAAATGTATTATTCCATGCATGTGGAGAAGTTGTGGATCTTTGTGTTACTTGCCATGTACTACAAGAAATTTTGCTTATGAGGGTTGATAGATTAGCTGATGTACAGGTATAACCAAGTCATTAGGAGTTGTTTATAGCTATGATCATTTAACAGAATAGTAATAGGCTCCTGACGTAAGTAGCTATAGGTCCATAGCCTCATTGACAGTGTTTGATATGATTTCTATTTTGTATATCAGAATTTAAATTCAATTAAAAGGAATTGGTTATACCCACAACATTCATGCCACTATTGTGCTAATAGTGCAATAGTGCATCTTGACATTCATCATTATTGTAGCTCTTAGAGCTGTTAGCAGAGTGAGATTAATTATTCTTTTCTCTTTGGGTTGTATGTGTATCATCCTTAAGAGCCATGAATGCTAGTCAGTAGGGATGAAACTTTCAACTGAGTGCTAGATAGATATTTCCATGTTTTATGCATCAAGTACCTGATATCTTCAGTATATACTCTTAATATCAAGTTCTGGAGGATACCCAATGCAGCATACAGGCATTTACAACAGCCTGAAATGTTTGAGGGGTCTATGGGATGCCATAGGCCAACAAATTTAAGAGAGGTAACATATTGCTAGTATTAGAGATTTTATTTGGTAGTTTATCATGCCTAATTTGTTCTGAGAATATTGTATGTGAATACTACATTTACATTACTGCTTCACATCTCTTCCCTCTTCCAATTCTCCCATGTAGTCCTTCTCCTTACCTACTGAATGACTGCTTAATTATCATTGTTAACATATATGGATTTCTGTCCAGGACTGACCGCATGGAATGGGACAACCTTTGTGTATACCTGTCCCTTAAGAAACCTGACTCTCCTCTCAGCAGCCATTAGCTACCTGTACCTCTTCATCTAGGAGTAGAACTTGGTAGAATTTTCCCTTTCAATATTGAATTGTCTCCTGGTGTCACTGTTATGACTATCTTATCCATGCAACTATTGTTGAGAGTTCATGGGTGTATGTTTCATGACATGTCTATGGGGCTATTATCTATCAGCTGGCACACACTGGTTCTCTTCCTCTTACAATCTTTTGGCTTACTTCTTGAGTGGGTCTTCTCTGTAAGGTGTTCGGGCTTTAAAATATATATGATAGTAAAATTCTATGAAGAAAGATAAATATAGCGTTAACTCTAAATTCTATTGAGGAGGTATCCTTATAAAAGTAAACTTTATAAAAATATTGAAGCAAAACATGACAAAATGTCTACTATTGTGTTTTATAAAAAAGAAAAAGAAGCCCGGGATATGTTTGTTGGAGATGCAGTATGGTGTGGGGGAAGGGGGTTCCTCTGTAGGCCCATGATGAGATATCCCTTCTCCTGAGGTACCAGCCATATGAAGTTATAGTACAGAATAGCCTTTATTTAGGGCATGGTGAGGGGAGTTGAGGGGGTGGTAGTGACAGAGAAAGGCAGAGAGAGAAAGAAAAAGAGAGAGAGAATGAGAGAGAGAAAAAGGAGGTAGAGGAAGAAGAGGAGGAAAAGGAGAATGAGGAAGAGGAGGAGGAGGAAGAGGAGGAAGATAAGCAGGCCATGAGCACATAGAGAGGGAGGTGGAGGGGACTGGGGAGAGAGAGGGTAAGGAGTAGGAGCAAGAGAACAGAAGAAAGTGAGGAGGGAGCAAGCAGCTTCTTTCATATCAAGTCAGGAACACCTGGCTTTTGCCAGGTAACTGTGGGGTAGAGCCTAGATAAAATGCCAACATCTACCATTGTTAATCTATACAAAATGGGGTCATCATATTCAATCACTTCCTTTATTTATAAAAAAACCTATCACTTAAAGGCATAAAAGAGAATACTAGCTAAGCCAGCAATATTTGGATAAAACATAATAAACAGGAAAAATGCTCATGTTACAAATATAAAGATGTGCAGGTAGATCAAGGATTTTTTTTTGTAGTGAATATGATCTATTTTTTTTCCTGTTTGCATTTTTCAATTCTGGAAATTTATTGAAATAGTTGTGTAACTACTGAAAACTTTGTTTTATAATGTGGGATAAATAAGATTTGGGTGCAGATAATATGGGCTTTTTAAGAACAGTAAAATATGACCTCTCTTTCTCTCTCTCTCTCTCTCTCTCTCACATACACACACACGCACACACACACATGCTAGCAGGTATGTGTATTTCATATAGATAGATAGGCACCCAATATAGTTTAAATAAATTTTCTATAAGACGTTTTTACTTTCATTTCACATTTGCATTCAAGAACTTATAGAAATTAGTTGAATATGTTAGATTTTTTTTTGTCATGAGCTAAGCATGTCAAAAAATGGAAATGTGTGAAGATACAAGGTGTAGTATTTTGTTATTTCTGGTAAAGAAAAAATTGATCTTCCAGTATATTCAGAAAATAAAAACCTTGGTATAACTAAGAATTGGGGTGTAAATAAGAGCATTTCTTGGAAACAAAACCTTTGACTCATCCCAGAATGTATTCAAGGCGATAAACTATTTTCTCAAAGTAAATATGAGGTGCAGAGTGCCAAGATTCCTCCAGGAATGCTTATGAGAAGTAAAATCCTCTTATACAGAAGTGCTGATTGTGGTCCAAGTATTGCTGGCTTATCTCATGTTCTTTTCTATGCTTTTAAGAGACAATTTTCCATACAAAGAAAGAAGTGACTACAGTGAGCATCATAATACTTAGATTAACTATGGTACACATTTAAAAAACTTCTTCATTCCAGTATTTTTAAACTTACCTGCTTGAAAACATATCAATAACAAACCTTTAATTAACAAACCTTTCAGTGTAAATACCTGAAAAAATAGAGAAAAAAAACCCTATAGGATGTTGACATCATTTTCTCTTTTAAGATGAATAATTCCCTAGTTAACATTACGCATTAATATAAAACGTCTTGATATGTTGAACTTTTGAAGTGGAATGCTGCTCTCCTGCTTCCTCACAGCATCACTGAGTGCTACTGAGAGTCTCCTTTCTCTAAGGCTAGGCAGGTGGAGAGGGCAAGGACCCACAAGGAGATTCTCAGCAGAGCGAGTTACTAAGCCTACTGACTTTCTTCCTCTCTCTCTCTCTCTCTCTTCATGTTATGAAGGTGCTAGTAAGTCAGAGACAGAAAAAAAATCTTTTTCTCCTGTCATAAGATCAATTTCGTTTCAATTAATGGGTTAAAACTTTATTTCCCTGTAGGTCACAGGCTTCTCATTGTTGCTGTTTTGAACTCAAACACTTAGCTTCAAGACTTTTCCTTTTAATATTGAATTCCAAAATGCATGATTGCAATACAAGATAATGCTAACGCTATTTGTGTTTTCCTTTCTGTTTCTGCTGTCATCTTTCTGAAACAAGTCATTCGAGATTGTCAAAGCTGCTTTAGCCATACAAACAATAGTGCACCTCATCTATTTTAAGTCTCTTTTATTACTTCATTTTAATTATATTGAGTAAGGAAAGGAACCTTAGGAGAACCTTTGATGCTTGGACAATGAGATCCTCTCACTGAGAATAACATAATTATAAAGGAAAAAAGGATAAAATAACATTCACTTATTCTTTAAGGTTAGTTGGAACTAATTGTCTAATAATGATGATAAACACAACTGATTAAAAATGGGTACATTTCTTCTGAAAGACATACTGCATTACATAGACATTTGTTAACATGTCTAAAATCTACACCACATTAGTTGATTTATGGTTATTTGAAAGAAGGTCAATTAATGAGTGGGAACGTGGGGTATAATTAAGAAGTCTTTTCTTTACTCTCTCTTCAAGCTAGGGAGCAGTTCTGCATACTGATGAGACAACATCTATTACAATGCCATCTATTGGAGGTAGGTAATTAACTCAGAATGAATCACACAACAACATATCTTTGCTAAAGGCAAAAAGTCTATGGAAGATCAGGTAGCATTGTGAAAAGACACATGTCACAATTGTGCTAAGGAAGATCATACGCTCAATTCTTGATTGATCTTGAAGGAGTACATTATCCTGTGCAAATGGAAAACTATAGGTCTGACTAGAAGGAACTCTTCTTGGGTATTTTCTGTGGTGCTCATAATTAATTATTTTAAAGAAACACTTGGTTTTCTTTGACTATTTGCCTGTAAAGATTTCATTTCATGGGAGGATGAATACAACCAAGAGTTTGGAAGTCTTCTCTTTGCAAGTTGCTGTTCTACTTTAAACTCTTGTTGAAAGGAGTCCACACCTTAAGTTAAAACTAGGGCCATTTACATTAGCACAGCATGGTAGCTGTAATGGAGAATTTTCCCTGCCATTACTAGTTGTCACTCAGTTTGAATCACTGCTAAACCTATGGTAGTTTCTTAAAGAAAGTATCTATTAAAAGAGAAAACAGCACTACATTTTTACAACTTTACTGAATTATTATCTTTGAGAAAGTTAAAGAAAATTCTAATTTTTAATAGCCAGTGCATTTTTGCCTCTCAGGAGACAGCTATATCAGGCTCCTGTCAGCCAGCACTTGCTGGCATCCACAATAGTGTCTGGGTTTGGTGACTGAATATGGGAAGGATTCCCAGATGGAACAGTCTCTGGACTGTCCTTCTTTCAGTCTCTGCTCCACACTTTGTCTTTGCAACACTTTCCATGGGTATTTTGTTCTTCCTTCTAAGAAGGAACGAAGTATATACACTTTGGTATTCCTTCTTCTTAAGTTTCTTGTGGTTTGTGGATTGTATTTTGGATATTCCGAGCTTCTGGGCTAATATCCACTTATCAGTGAGTGCATACCATGTGTGTTCTTTTGTGATTGGGTTACTTCACTCAGGATGATATCCTCCAGATCCATCCATTTCCCTAAGAATTTCATAAATTCATTGTTTTTAATAGCTGAGTAGTACTCCATTGTGCAAATGTACCACATTTTCTGTATCCATCCCTCTGTTGAGGGACATCTGGGTTGTTTCCAGTTTCTGGCTATTATAAATAAGTCTGCTATGACCATAGTGGAGCATATGTTCTCATTTCATGTTGGAGCATCGTCTTGGTATATGCCCAGGAGTGGTATAGCTGGGTCCTCTGGTAGCACTATGTCCAGTTTCCTGAGAAACCACCAAACTGATTTCGAGAGTGGTTGTACCAGCTTGCAATCCCACCAGCAGTGAAAAAGTGTTCCTCTTTCTCCACAACCTTGCCAGCATCGGCTGTCACCTAAGTTTCTGATCTTAGCCATTCTGACTGGTGTGAGGTGTAATCTCAGGGTTGTTTTGATTTGCATTTCCCTGATGACTAAGGATGTTCATAGTATATTACATGACCACAAAAATTCCACCAGAGAACACCTAAACCTGATAAACAACTTCAGCAAAATAGCTGGATATAAAATTAACTCAAGCTCCTTCAAGTCTTTCTGGGCTGGTGTCCTGAGTGGACCTTGGGTGCAAGATCTGCAGCTAGTTCCACAACACCCAGAGGAAGCTCCACTCCCAGGCACTCTGACACTCTCAGGATCAGAGGTGAGGAGGACCCAACATCTGTCCCAACACCTGGAGTAACTGGGACCAGCGGAACTAGGCACACAGGAACTCCATCAGCAGAGTGGTTGGGGTTCCTTCCAGTGTCTCTGGGCTGGTGTCCTGAGCGGACCTTGGGCCCAGGCTTTGCAGCCAATCCCATAACACCCAGAGGAAGTTGCTGCACTCCTAGGTACTCTAATAAGCCCAGGGTCACAGGATCACAGAGACAGCTTGATTCTGAGGAGTTCTGACACAACAAGGATCACAGGGAGGACAGGATCCACTCAGATTTAGCAAGGGCAGGCAGCACTAGAGATATCCAGATGGCGGAAGTGGGGGGGGGGGGCTGCAAGCATAAGAAAATAAACGACATAAACCAAAGTTACATGGCATCATCAAAACCCAATTCTCCTACCATAACAAGTCCTGGACACATCATCACACTGGAAAAGCAAGGTTCAGATCTAAAATTACTTCTCATGATGATAATACAGGACTTTAAGAAAGACATAAATAGCACCCTCAAAGAAATACAGGAGAACACAGGTAAACAGCTAGAAGCTCTTAAGGAGGAAAAACAAAAACCCCTTAAAGAGCTACAGGAAAACACAATCAGATGAAGGAAATGAGCAAAACCATCCAGAATCTAAAAATGAAGTAGAAACAATAAAGAAATCAGAAAGAGAGACAACCCTGGCCATACAAAACCTAGGAAAGAAACCAGGAATCATCAACAGAATACAAGAGATAGAAGAGAGAATCTCAGGGGCAGAAGATACCATAGAAAACATTGACATAACAATCAAAGAAAATGCAAAAAACAAAAAGCTCCTAACCCAAAATATTCAGGAAATCCAGGACTCAATGAAGAGACCAAACCTAAGGATAATAGGTATAGAAGAGAGTGAAGACTCCCAAGGTAATGGGCTAGTAAATATCTTCAACAAAATTGTAGAACAAAACTTCCCTATTCTAAAGAAAGAGATGCCCATGAACATACAAGAAGCCTACAGAACTCCAAATAGACTGGACCAGAACAGAAATTCCTCCCATCACATAATAATCAAAACACCAAATGTGCTAAACAAAGAAAGAATTTTAAAAGCAGTAAGGGAAAAATGGCAAGTAACATGTAAAAGGCAAGCCTATCCGAATTACGTCAGACTTCACACCAGAGACTATGAAAGCTAGAAGATCCTGGGCAGATGTCATACAGACCTTAAGAGAACACAAATGCCAGCCCAGGCTACTATACCCAGCAAAACTCTCAATTACCATAGATGAAAAAAACAAGATATTCCATGACAAAACAAAATTTACTCAATATCTTTCCACAAATCCAGCCCTACAAAGGATAATAGATGGAAAACATCAACATAAGGAGCAAAACTATACCCTAGAAGAAGCAAGAAAGTAATCTTTCAACAAATCCACACAAATCTAATTCCACCTCTTACAACAAAAACAACAGGAAATGACAATTACCTTTTCTAAATATCATAAAATGAAAATTAATATTACCAACATATCCTAACTTATTGAAATCCCAAAATATGAGGAATTAGAAATTTGTTGATTGTCATCCAATGATCTCTCTAATTTGGTAATTGGAGAAATAGGTCCAATATTGTATAATCTATATATACTTTCAGCTTGTTTGTGACAGTGTCTGGCTGTGTACAACATAAGGGTCTTGAAATCTTGCTTCTCCTATCTCAGCCTCTCTATTAGTAGTATTGTTTATTTCATGTTTTTACACTATACTATGATTTTCAGAACAGCTTATATATTTCAAAAGTATTTATATACCCAAGGGAGACATAGACACTTAAGTTGGGAGAGGGCTTGTAAGAGAACAACAAAGAGTGAGACTGAATGCTTTGCTTGATATTTGTAATTCTTGTATCAAGTTTGAAGAAGAGAACTTTATTAGTTACTCTTTCTCTGAGATGAATGCTTTTCCAAATTATCACAGCTAATGAACCAGATTCTTACCTGCATCTAATGTCCGTGCCACCCTCCAAGCAGAACCATTGTTCATTGAAGCAGTTGGTGAATGACTTTATGGATAGAATATCTTAATACACACACCATTTCTTAATTGAATGTAACCTGTTCTCTGTGGGCTGAGAATAAAGTCACCCATTCAAATCAAAAAGTTTTGACCATAGCAGGAAGTCTGTATCCAAAAATGGTGCCTACAATTCATTCCTTGGTGCAGCAGAACTGTCAACTCTCAGCTTAGCTATGTTGGAGGTAAAATCCTTTGGTGATGTGAGGGTCATTGAAGTATAGCCTTATTACAATGAAATCAAATGTCTAAAAATTGTTCTTATTTTGGGCTTATACCACAGTAAGAGCCAAGATTTTAAACTCTACTAAATACAAAACAAACAAACAAAAAGACTTTACATATTTATGTTCATTTAAGAAAATACTAGTAGTGATGTATTATTTTGAAGTATACAGTTAATATGTTTGGAGTTATTTAAAATTTATATTGAGAAAAACATATGTATTTTTAGTATTGCTGTAGACAAGCATCTACATAAGACTGTTAAATTGATTGTTGTTTTATATCAAATAACTTTCATAATACTCATTTTTATTGTTATAATATTTTATAAATTTTAAGGGATATGACAAAAAAGATATTGTAGGTATTGAAGAGGGGTCTCTGGGAGGAGTTGGGGGTACAAAAGGAAAACAAGAATGTGATTTAATTCTATTTACTTAAAATATGTTTTTAAATGTTAACAAATTCAGATAAATTGGAATCATGTAACTTTTCTCATCATAATGCAATAAAGGTTAAAAAAATAAATAAAAAAATAATTAACTCAAGCAAATCAGGGGCCTTCCTCTACACAAAGGATAAACAGGTTGAGAAAGAAATTAGGGAAACAACATCCTTCATAGTAGTCATAAATAATATAAAAAAAAAACCTTGGTGTGACTCTAACTAAGCAAATAAAAGATCTGTATTAGAAGAACTTCAAGTCTCTGAAGAAGGAAATGAAAGAAGATCTCAGAAGATGGAAAGATCTCCCATGCTCGTGGATTGGCAGGATTAATATAGTAAAAATGGCAATCTTGCCGAAGGCAATCTACGGATTCGATGCAATCCCCATCAAAATTCCAACTCAATTCCTCACGATTTAGAAAGAACAATTTGCTAATTCATCTGGAAGAACAAAAATTCATAGGATAGTGAAAACTACTCTCAACAATAAAAAACTTCCAGGGCAATCACCATCCTTGACATCAAGCTGTACTACAGAGCAATCATGATTAAAAACTGTGTGGTATTGGTACAGTAACAGGTAGGTGGATCAATGGAATAGAGTTAAAGACCCAGAAATGAACCCACATACCTATGGTAACTTGATCTTTGACAAAGGAACTAAAACCATCCAGTGGAAAAAAGACAGCATTTTCAACAAATGGTGCTGGCTCAACTGGCGGTTAGCATGTAGAAGAATGCAGATCCATCCATTCCTATCTCCTTGTACAAAGCTCAAGTCCAAGTGAATCAATGACCTCCACATCAAACCAGATACACTCAAGCTAATAGAAAAGAAAGTGCGAAACAGCCTCGAGCATATAGGTACAGGGGAAAATTTCCTGAACAGAACACCAATGGCTTATGCTCTATATCAAGAATTGACAAATGTCACCTCATAAAATTTCAAAGCTCTATAATGCAAAGGACACTGTCAATAGGACAAAATGGCAACCAACAGATTAGGAAAAGATCTTTACCAATCCTCTATCTGATACAGGGCTAATATCTAATATATACAAAGAACTCAAGAAATTAGACTCCAGAGAACCAAATAACCCTATTAAAAATGGGGTGCAGAGCTAAACAAATAATTTGACAAAGAGAAGAGGAGAGAGAAAATTAAGAATATATACAGGGGTGGATTCTGTTTGACCTAATTAACATGTGAAAAAAACATCAATATGGATGAAAGTAGTGAGAAATTGAACTGGAGACTGATATAGTAAAGGAATGCCACAATTGGAGTATATTATGCAAATGCTGAGAACATAGTTTTAGTTTGCTATTCAAGATTAAACTTACAGATCAGTTTTATTATTGGTAATGAAAAGTTCAAAGAAGTGATGAGTTTATTGGCTAAGACAAGATAAAGAACCCCTAGGAAATGGTCAACTAACTCCACAGTTCAGGATACTAAGAGGCATAGTCTCTGAATCTATTACAATTCAATGTTAGGAGAGTAACAGGGAAATGCTTGAGAATGAACAAAAGACCTACAGTTCTCAAGGAGTAAAGTGTGGATGGGTGTGGTTGCTGGGGCAGATCCTGCCCCATAATGAAGGGTCTTCACACTTGAGGTAGTCATAAAGACACAGCACTAGGAAAGCAAACAAACAAACAAACAAAACAACAATAACATCAAAAAAACCTTTGTAAGAATGTTAGGTAAATAGTCCCCCTAACCTCAGTGGGGAACTGTTCTTTCCTCAGAGAAAGAAAGGAAGGAAAGAAGGAAGAAAGGAGGAAAGGAATAAAGGAAGGAAGGAAGGAAGGAAAGAAGGAAGGAAGGAAGGAAGGACAAAAGAAAGAAAGAAAGAAAGAAAGAAAGAAAGAAAGAAAGAAAGAAAGAAAGAAAGAAAGAAAGAGAAAGTTGTTTTGGAGAATTTAAGTTTGAAAGTTTTTTGCTAATATTGGGTCTTGAGTGCCAGAAAGCAAGTCCTAGAATTTCCCAGTAGCTGCGGAAACCTCAGAGATGACTCAGACAAGGAAACAGAAGTCAATTTTGATTAGAATCCATGTGACTAAAGGTGACAGTGACCTAGGAGTCTTGGACTTCGTATTACTGGCTATTCTAGAAAGAGATGAGATTGGTGAGATGGATTCAAATGGTCCCTGACAAGGAATGATGGACAAGCAGGGAAAGCAAGGAAGGACGGGTTCAGTAATAGCTCATAAGTAATAATGATCCAGAAATTCCTACTCATCTGCTGCTGATGGAAACAGGGATGTGTGCCAAGATCTAGTCTTACTCTATGAAATGAAAAAAGGAGGAGTTCCTAATTCACAAAAGCGTCCTCTGCCATTTGTTTAGTGCTGCCCAGCAAAACCGGTAGCTTATTGTTTTCTTTCGTTCTTTTTTTTTTTTTCAAGAAAAGTTAAATAAATGAACAGAAACGATCTCTTTACCATTGCTTTAGCAGTAGATTTAAATCTATCCCATGCAAATTGCCCACATAGACCTACATAACAGTGACATATACAATTCGATTTTCTAAACATATTAACGTGATTTATAGACTGAATTAACATTTTTATAGTGTCCCTATGGAAACTGGCATGAGGCAAGCAATGTATATATAAGTCCTGGTTTCAGGCCACCAAAGTAAAAGGCTTACTGTTTAGGCTACTCTGAGTAAATATTGATAGCCTGTATTTAACACACATGGTGAGTTCTCTAATGTACTGTGTTGCATTTGAAGCATCAGTACAAATGACATTCATCACCCAAAACTGCAATATCCAACTACGTTTCGTGAGTAATTAATAATTAATCAATTAGTAGTAGAATCAAATTCCTTTGCTTATAAATATGTGTAAGCTAGTCAACACAAATCAGGCCTTTTATAAGGTTCTGCAACTGGAGACATCATTTTATAACCTTTTATTTGAAAGATATCTTCCATGAATATCACACACATACACACACACACACATACACACACATACACACACATACACACACACACACACAAACACACAAATATACTAGTAGATCCCCAAAATCAACCAACCAAATAACAAAACAAAACAAAGCATTATTCATTTAGAACCTGAAGATTCTAAAATGTGAAATATTGGAGGTAAGAATTTTAAGTACAAATGTTTTTCTTGGTTCTTGATCAAGACAAACTGTTCACTGGAAGGGACCATTTCTTTTGGGTGATGAGAACAATTTTTAGTCTCACATGGCATAGTATACTCTGTTCAGTTTATTTTTAAAAAACTATTGTTTTTCTTGGAGTATAAATCATTCAACTTTCATTTTTGAGTTAGTTTCTGACAATTAGCAGACACATACTATGTTTTGCATTTCAGTCAGAAAAAAATCTGAATTCTTGACACTTAGGTCTTCCTGTTCAGAGTTACTTTGAGGACTTCAAGAATGGAAACTAAGACTATTTTACTATTAAATTATGTTATCATCCTGTCCAGTAGTAACATTTTATTGAAATGATAGTAATTTAAGTAGAATCTGGACTTAAGCATATTAGTGTGCAAAATGACTATATATGTATATATGTATATATTATATATTATATAAGTCAAGGAGGATATTTGGTAGGAGGAAGGAGACATTAGGAAGGTAGGAGTACAGAAGGAGGGACACAGATAGGGAGCATGATGAGATAGAATATGAACAAAGTGCTGAGGCATATACATATATGTATATGTATACGTATACAAATGCTATAAGGAGACATGTTACAAATATGATTTAACACTGATATACATGAAATTAGTGTCCTGACAATATAATATGCATCAGGTTGACAACTTTTATTTAAATTAGGATGGTTGATAAAGTTTTAGAAATGGAGGCTCTCTAGACCCCTCAGTCATCCCATCAAGGCGTTTGCCACACAAACTCGCCACCAAAGCTCTGTGCCTGGATCATGTGGTAGGAGGGGCACTGATCTCTGAGGCTTGTCCTCTGCCTTCCACACGTTTAGCATAGTGACATCCTTCTGCAAGACACACCCCCACAGACATCTATACGTATGCACACACATACGCACACTTACACTAATACGTTATTTAGAAATTCTCATTTAAAAGTCTTAATCACGCTTTGAAAGGAATAAACGAGTCAAATGCCCATTATTCTTCTCCAATTGGGTCTTAAGTTCAATAATTTGTTATTGTCTTTTGTCTTCCTGGGAGCAAGCTCTGTATGTATTAGAGAAATAATGGTAAGGAAGGAAGAAATAATGATACAGGAAGGATAGGCTCCTCGTCCTAATGAATCTCGACAAGCTAATGGTAAAACAAAGGCAGTACAGTACCAAGCGGCAGCAGGAAGTACAGTGACAGCTCACAGTTGGTCCTTCGAGAAATCAAAGGAACTCGTGCTTGGCAGTTTGGGAGACTTGCTAGCTGAATGGTCGCTAGGCTTCACTTCAAAAGCTAAAGTGACAGAATGTTAGGTTGAAAAGTGTTTCCAAGTGAAAACTGGCACTGCTTTACTATCCTTCCAGTCTGTGAAGGAAAAGCGCCTTGTCCACATTTTGTAAAGGAGAAACGTATTTCCTGATAGAATCTAAGGAAGGGTTAAGCGTACGCTTTAGAAGGTATAGGGACACAGCCAAGGCTGGGAGAGTAGGAGCCAAGAGCAAGCTTTTAGCCTCTGCCTTTATGACACATGTTGGATTTAGTCTCATCCAGTGTGAACTGACTTTTATTTCAGATGGCAGTAAAAAGCTCACTTGACTTTGGCTATGAGTTTAAAGTTCTAAAAATCTGGGGATAGACTAATAGATTCAACCTGGGGCTGGCTCTCATCCCTAAATGAATAAACTGTGGCCCGAGCGTTGGGATCATGCGAGGATTTTGAAACTCGTGTAGTAATCATGAGGTGGTTAGTTGAGAGGAGCTGCGGTTCCTTGGGGGAAACAGTCTTGGGGTGGCAAGATCACAGATGTTTATGATTTGCATTTCATATACACAGAGTTTCCTGAAAATATTACAGATCTCCTAACTGTAATTATATAAAGTAGTTTTCCAAGTACTAATAAGAACAATTAAGTAGAATAGGATTCTCCCTTTATTATGCAAAATTTACTTAATTTATTTGAGGAAAAAACCTAGTTATTTTAAGTATAGGTACATGCATTTACATAGAAATAGAAATATTAAGATGCAAAGGATATGGATATAAACATTAGCATCTGTTGAACTTATTTGGAAAGAATGCATTAAAAATAAACACAAAAATTACAAAGGAGTTTGGGGGTATTTAGTTTATTTACTTTGTTTTTAAAAAAAGACAAATACAAGATTACTTTACAGTCTATCATTCTGCAATAGGAAAACTGACGGATGGATTTGACACAGACATGCACACACACACACACACACAC
>JADRCD010126099.1:13562-24558 GCA_019843815.1 Montemys delectorum | reverse complement strand
GGGGGGGTGGCGGGCAGGAGAAATAAAATGTGGTAGCACATACAATCCCAGCAAAGGGGGTTGGGATCGGGCGACCGGCGGGGCTTGAAATTTGAAAGCAATCGGTATTTTTCACCCCCACCCTCCCTTTTCAGACACGTTGCTGCCACAACCCTGCTCCCTCCCCTCCCCTCCCCTTCCCTCCCCTCCCACCACAGCCCCCTGCCTTTCTAGGGCGCTGGGAAATGGGTGTGCCAGCTTCTGTGGGAGAGATGGAGGATTTGGCTCTGTACGGGCTTCACAGGCTGGGGGACCGTGAGCGAATCTGGTATTGAACCGCCATGCTAACTGCCAAGCTGCTTCCCAGACACCTGAGGCCCACCAGCCCTTCATCCTGGTCTTTTGGGCCCTGAAAAGGGAATTCGGGTACGCAGGCTAAAGAAATGGCGGTTGTCTGGGGATTTGGGATGAGGGTGGGAGGTGGAGCTCAGAGCAAGGAAACCACACAAAATCACGACCCTGAAACTGAGGAGGCGGGCCTAGAGGCCCTTGCTCCGCAGGCCAGAGCTAGGCCGGGAAGGTGGGGGGTGAAGAACGACTGAGCATAAGCAGGGAACACTAGAATATCTGGCAGGAATCCCCCTGCTGCATCTTAGCCAGCTCTCGACTTGCTCCTTCTGCTTCACTGCAGCAGTAGAAGGGGTGTGGCGCTGTGTCTCAGAAAAATGGCGGCCAGAGGTGGGGCGAAATAGAAGGGGGCGTTGAGGCCTGGGGAGCCTGCGCAAATGGGGGGAGGGGACTGGGATAGCTGGTTTGTGAGAGGCTAGAAGAATCAAAGGAATTGAAAGGTGGAATTCTTTGCCACCGTGGTGTGCAGAGAAGAAAAGGCTAACCCTAGGACTCTTGTTCTGGATGCTGATATGTCCACCAGGTTCTTAGTCTGTCCCTGCAGTCCCTATTTCTGCCCTTCAGCCCGTCCTCAGCATGAAGCCCTGGCTGAATTAGAGGAAGGAGAAAGACCTCTGAATTCTTGCAGGTCAGTGTTTGGGGTGATGTGAGAAATGGTGATCCCTTGGTGTGGGTGTGGCAGAGGCCAGAATATAGAACCAGAATACTTACCCCTGAATCTTTTCTTTCTTTTAGACTTTCTTTGTCCTGGACTGTCCTTTTTGGTGCAGGGAAGGGGGTATGTGGTATCTGTCTTTGTAAGTTGGGGGAGAATAGGAAGAGCCCTAAGGGATTTTTTTTTTTTTGGCCCACCAGAATGCAAGTCAGGGGAGAAACAACAATGTGTCTACCCAAGGTTCAAAACCACCTGTCATCTATCCACAGATCCGTCTACCTTTAGGCTCTGCAGCTGCGAGAGAACAGTGGAAATCGCTCCTGATCCCAGGAAGCTGGTATGTACATGAGCACTATCTGAGGACATTTGAATGCGGAGAGGGATATTGTAGGTGAATCTCAAATTTTCCCCTCTCTGCTAGGCTTCCATATTATCCCCTCCCCATCTAGGAGCAAATAAATTATGGGTAGTGGCACTGGGTCCCCAAACTGTCTTCTAAGGTTAAACAAAGTGAGCCTAAATCCTGTGCCTCTCATACCTAACATTTACTCCTACTAGGTTCAGCTCAGCTTGCAGCCTCAGAAGAACTTTCAGACCTGAGCCTCGATTTGACTGGTGTATACATTTCACTTAAACAAGCCAGTTCCACAACCTGGATCAGAGAATCCCTCCAGGTGTACCATGAGCCGAGCTCGGGATGCTGGCTGTGTAGCTGCTGGAATAGTGATTGGGGCTAGTGCCTGGTACTGTGTCTACAAATATACTAGGGGAAAAGACCAGAAGAAGAAGAGACTGGCCAAGCCCAAGAACCGGGCCTCTGTGGGTACTGGAAGCAGGGCTAGAGCTGGCCTAAGAGCTGGATTCACAATTGACCTCGGGCCAGGATTCAGTCCCCCAACCCCAGTCAGTATTGAGACAATGAACAAAGCCCAAGAAGAAGCATCCGGTCTTGCCACAGCTGTAGCTGAAGAAGTGGCACCGGGGGCACCCAGTCCTAAGGTCCAGAATGGGGCAGAAAGTAAGGCCCAGGAGGTAAATGGGGCTGGAACTGAGGCTAATATAGAATCAGTAGTCGTGACTTCAGCTGCCTGTGCAGTTATACCTCCTCCCAAGGTGCCAGGGGGTCCCACTGCTGCAGAGGCTCCAGAAATAGTAGGGACTCCCAAAGTGATGGAAGCTCCCTGCACCACAGAGGCTTCTGGGCCAGCAGCAGCCCCTGTGCCAGCAGTATCTCCAATGGTAGCCCAGGCTCCTGGGCCAGTGGTACCTTCACCAACAATAGTGTCTACTGGGCCAGCAGGAATTCCCTGGGCAGTAGCACATCCCGGGGCAGTCCAGTCTCCTGGGCCAGCGGTACCTCCCATGGCAGTCCAGTCTCTTGTGTCAGCAGCACCTTCCTGGGCAGTTGTAGCACCTCCTGGGGCAGTCTACATTCCTGTGGCAGCCCACTTTGCTGGGCCAGCAGCAGCTTCCAGGGTAACCCAGTCTCCTGGGACGGTGATACCTCCCCTTCCACCCCCATCATCAGTACTTCCCAGGGGAGTCCCATCAGTGCCTGGCAGAACAGTCCAGTCTCCTGCGACAGCAGTGCATCCTGTGGCCGCCCAATCTACTGGGGTAGCAGTACCTGCTAGGGCAGTCCAGTATTCTGGGGCAGCAGTGCCTTCTGGAGGACCAGCAACTCCTAGGGCAGCAGCATCTACCCAGAGGACAGCAACCACAGAGGTCATGCAGGTCCCTAGGGTGGCAGCAGCTCCTGAAGCCACAGAGACTCCTAGAATGGGAGCACCTGCCATGGGAGCTGAGGCTTCTCTGCCCATGCATTCTGGGGCTGCAGAGACTCCTGGGAGTTCAGGGTCCTCTAAGACAGCAGCCACTGGCAAGAAAGGAGCCCCTGGAGCTCACACTGGGGCTATACCTAAGGCTGGGTCAGCCACTGGAGCTGTACCCAAAGGTGGAGGCAAGGGTGGAAACAAGAACCGGAGTGGAGGCAAGGGCAAAAATAGGAAGAACAAGGTTGAAGTGGATGAATTGGGGATGGGTTTCCGTCCCGGTGATGGGGCTGCAGCAGCTGCTGCAGCTTCTGCTAATGGGGGGCAAGCCTTCCTAGCAGAGATTCCTGAATCTGAGGAAGGGGAATCTGGGTGGACGGATACAGATTCTGACTCTGACTCTGAGCCAGAGGTCCCACAGAGGGGGAAAGGGAAGAGAACCATTCCCATGCATAAGCGCCCCTTTCCATATGAAATCGATGAGATCCTAGGTGTTCGAGACCTCAGGAAAGTGCTAGCCTTGCTTCAGAAGTCAGATGATCCCTTCATTCAGCAAGTAGCCCTGCTCACCCTGAGCAACAATGCCAATTATTCATGTAATCAAGAAACAATCAGAAAGTTGGGAGGCCTCCCAATTATTGCAAACATGATCAACAAGACCGACCCCCACATTAAGGAAAAAGCCTTAATGGCTATGAATAACCTGAGTGAAAATTATGAAAACCAGGGCAGACTTCAGGTGTACATGAATAAAGTGATGGATGATATCATGGCTTCTAACCTGAACTCCGCAGTACAGGTGGTTGGGCTAAAATTTCTAACGAACATGACTATTACTAATGACTACCAGCACCTGCTTGTCAATTCCATTGCGAACTTTTTCCGCTTGTTATCTCAAGGGGGTGGAAAAATCAAGGTTGAGATTCTGAAAATACTAGCAAACTTTGCTGAAAATCCGGACATGCTCAAAAAACTTCTCGGTACCCAAGTGCCGTCATCATTTAGTTCCCTTTATAATTCTTATGTGGAATCAGAAATTCTCATTAATGCCCTTACTCTATTTGAGATTATCTTTGACAACCTCAGAGCGGAAGTGTTCAACTACAGAGAATTCAACAAGGGATCCCTGTTTTACTTATGTACTACATCTGGGGTGTGTGTGAAGAAAATCCGAGCCTTAGCAAATCACCATGACCTCTTGGTGAAAGTGAAAGTTATAAAGCTGGTAAACAAATTCTGATTGATCTGTGCCCTCAAGATGTGTGATCTCTCAGTTTTACTGTCTGGAAGCATTAACAATGAGACACTATTGCTTTTCTACTTGTGTGTGTAGTACAGGAATTATTGAGCTGCCAGTTTTGAATAATGTGATTCAGCGTGATGTTATCTGTGATAGTCACCAGCTCTAAGCTGAACCATTTTCTGAATACCAAATAGTCCTGTAGTCCTGTAGTCCTGTGATTTGAATTGTGCTGCTTGGGTGGAATATTTTCCCTGGGTCCTCTATGTGAACTAATAGCAATCCCGTCCATGAATGGCCTACTCAGCTCTTACTTGTTTTGACTTGAATTTTGTCACCAAAGACTTCATATGTGTACCATCAATAAAGTGTATGTTGCAAATGGCAAGAAGTTGTTCTGGTGCTTTACTGAAGTCTGGCTGGAAAGGTAAGGAGGATGAACATGCATGGACTCATAACAGTACCTGGGCATAGGCTCAGGGTCAGATGCTTGTTATCTGGGAGGATGGGCAGAACATCCATGAAGGATGCCCTTAAGATTAGCCTGAAGGACAGCATAGAAGAGTGGCCTAGAAAGGAGAAATGATAGGAAGAAAGACAGGGGTAGGAATTTTGTTCCTTTAATAGGGAAGAAGCTAGTTCCCCTGAAACAGAAAAACAGAACCTATGGAAGAGGAGTGATCGTGATAACAATGATAATTTAGGGGGAAGAAGTTCTTTTTGTTTGTTTTTAAGGCCATAAACCTTCAGGTTGGGTACCAAAATATTCTGTTAATCAAGGTATAATAGGACACTTTAAAATGTGCATAAATAAAAGGAAAACAGGGCTGGTACATAGCTTACATGGTAAAGTCCTTACCTCACAAGTATGAGGAACTGGGTTTGACCTTTAGAACCCAGTTATAAAGGTTGTGTGTGATACTGTCCACTTGTAATCCTGGCCCTGGGGGTGACTAGACAAGAAGATCCCAAGGCCTCAATGGCCAGCCAGTCTAGCATAATCGATGAGCTCTAGGCCAGTGAGACACCCTGTATCAAAGGAGGAATGGAATTCCTGAGAATGATACCTGAGAGTGTCCTCTGGTCCCAAACATGAACACACACATAAAAAAGTTAATCTGGTAGCAATTTCAAAATGAATTGAAGCTGACATGGGCTTAAGAGCAGAGATAAAATGAGCATTGGTTTGAAAGTTATACCACACTTAAAATTATAAATGATGAAATAAGGTGGTAATATGACACAAGTGGACAGTTAGGCATCCTTGCACACACATGCACACCACAATCAAAGGTATATTGTGTGTGTGTGCACACAAACATCCAAGCCCTGTCACCTGACATGTTCTGACAGGGAAAGGCTCTCTCAGAAAGCTGTGAAGACCATATAGTGACCAAATCTCATTTAGGATGGGGAAAAAATCAGAACAATAAAAGGACCTTTGGTGCTGACCCCTGGTAGGATTCCCAAAGCTAGAGGTCAGCTCATTTAGAAAAGGAATTGGGGTGAGATTTTTCTTGTACCCTCACCCCAACTCCTTTGTTTCTAAGTGCAAGTTCTTTCTGTGAGACAGACAGACAGAGAGAGTCAGAGAGACACAGAGACAGAGACAGGTGTATTGCACATCATGACTAGAGATAACATCACCATGTTAGCAACAAAAGTAGATGTGCTATATTTTATAATGTAACATAATTTAATCATCCCATAATGTGTACACATATAAGATGATTTTGTGCACAGGAATATAATCAGTATTTGTTAATTCAGCTAAAACCAATTAAAACTAATGTTCTATACAAGCATTAAACTTGATTGTAGCCAAAAGGCTGAGAAGGGATCTATACACCCATTACAAGACACAACTTTTTTTAATTATTGGCTATTTTATTTATTTACATTTCAAATATTATCCCCCTTCTCAGTTTCCCCTCCTCAAACACCCCATTCCATCCCCCATCCCCCTGTCTCTATGAGGGAGCTCCCCCACCTCACCACCCCTAGCATCCCCCTACACTGGAGCACTGAGCCTCCACAGGACCAAGGGCCTTCCCTTCCAATGATGCCAGATAAGGCAATCCTCTGCTACATATGCAGCTGGAGCCATGAGTTCCTCTTTGGTTGGTGGTTTAGTCCCTGGGAGCTCGAGGGGGTCTGATTGGTTGTTATTGTTGTTCTTCCTATGGGGTTGCAAACCCCTTCAGCTCCTTCAGTCCTTCCCCTAAACTCTTCCCTTGAGGTCCCCCTGCTCGGTCCAATGGTTGGCTGTGAGTATCTGCATCTGTATTAGTCAGGCACTGGCAGAGCCTCTCAGGGGACAGCTATACCAGGCTACTGTCAGCAAGCACTTCTTCACATCAGCAATAGTGCCTGGGTTTGGTGTTTGCAGATGGGATGGAGCTCTAGATGGGGCATCACTATGTTCATAGCAGCCTTATTTATAATAGCCAAAAGCTGGAAAGAACCCAGATGTCCCTCAACAGAGGAATGGATACAGAAACTGTGGTACATCTACACAATGGAGTACTACTCAGTTATTAAAAACAATGACTTTATGAAATTCTTAGGCAAATGGATGGAACTAGAAAATATCACCCTGAGTGAGGTAACCCAGTCACAAAAGAACACACATGGTATGCACTCACTGATAAGTGGATGTTAGCACAAATGTTCCGAATACCCAAGATACAATTCACAGATAATATGAAGCTCAAGAAGAAGGAAGACCAAAGTGTGGATGCTTTAGTGCTTAGAAGGGGGAACAAAATACTCACAGGAGGTAGAGGTAAGGATCTGGGAGGGAGAGAGGAGTGGGGAAGGGAGGGCAGTACAGGTGTGGGAGGAGAAGGGCTGGGGGAGTACAGAGGGACAGGAAATTGAATGGAGGTGTGTAGTAGTGGGGGATGGAGAAGTGGGGGCAGCCACTAGAAAGTCCCAGATGCCAGGATAGCAAGAGGTTCCCAGGACTCAACAGGGAGGACTTTAGCTGAAATACCCCACAAAGGGGAGATAGAAGCTGTAGAAACCATATCCAGTGGATAGGCTTGGCCCCAGTTGAGGGATAGGGCCACCCACCCATCTCAAAACTTTTAACCCAGAATTGTTCCTACCTAAAGGAAATTCAGGGACGAAGAGTGAAAATAAAGGAAAGACTGTCCAAAAAACATGACTTTTAAGTTTATGACACATGTATAAAAGTTCACATAAGTGAAATTCTTTCAGATATTTAGTGTGATTATTTCTATGTATTCTTTACATAAATTGGAGTCATATTGCACATCAGTAGCTCTCAATGTGTAGCCCACAAACTATTGCGGGTTGCTGAAAATGTACGGTCGAAGCTACTCCCAAAACAATACTAACATGTTATTTACTGTTTTTACAGGATTGACATTTGAAAAAAAAGCATTGAGAAAATTATCAGTGTCACAGCGGGAATCAAGAATGTGACCTCAAACTATACTAGTAGTGGTTCCATTTTTTTTTTTTTTTTTTACAGCGGCACACTCAAATTCTTTAAACCCAGTTTTATTTTGAAAGGTTTCAACAAAGTCCTTGTTCATTATGAAATGACATGTATGATAACCCTCCATGCTTGAGTACCTGTCTTTCAAGTATTCTATGTGATGAAATACGAAGTATATGCAAAACACTGTGCTAGCTTAAATTAAGAATGGTTTTCTTGAAGGGGCTGGAGAGATGGCTCAGCAATTCAGAGTACTGACTGTTCTTCCAGAGGTCCTGAGTTCAAATCCCAGCAACCACATGGTGACTCACAACCATCTGTAATGAGATCTGATGCCCTCCTCTGGTGTGTCTAAAGACAGCCACAGTGTACTTATAGATAATAAATAAATAAATAAATAAATAAATAAATAAATCTTTTAAAATTAGTTTTCTTGAAGAAAAATTATTTAAGTTGGTGGTTCTCAACTTTTGGGTCATGACCCCTTTAGGGGAGATCAAATGACCTTTTCACAGGGGTCACCAAAGACCACTAGAAGACACAGATATTTGCATTATAATTCATAACAGTAGCAAAATTACAGTTATGAAGTAGCAATGAAAATGAATGAGTCACCACAGCATGAGGAACTGTATTAAAGGGTCTCACTTTAGGAAGGTTGAGAACCACACTTTGGTCTTCCTTCTTCTTTAGCTTTAGAAGGGGGAACAAAGTAACCATGGGAGAAGATAGAGAGACAAAGTGTGAAAAGAGACTGAAGAAAAGGCCATCCAGAGACTGCCCCACCTGAGGATCCATCCCATATACAATCACCAAACCCAGACACTATTGTGGATGCCAGCAAGTGCTGGCTGACAGGAGCCTGAGATAGCTGTCTCCTGAGAGGCTCTATCCTATGCCTGACAAATATAGAAGTGTTTGCTCACAGCCATCCATTGGACTGAGCACAGGGTCCCCATTGAAGGAGCTAGAGAAAGGACCCAAGGAGCTGAAGGGTTTGCAGCCCCTTAGGAGGAACAACAATATGAACTACCTAGTACCCTCAAAGCTCCCAGGGACTCAACCACCAACCAAAGAGTACACATGGTGGGACTCATGGCTCCAGCTGCATATGTAGCAGAGGATGGCCTAGTTGGACATCAATGGGAGGAGAGGTCGTTGGCCCTGTGAAGGCTTGATGCCCCAGTGTAGGGGAATGCCAGGACTGGGAAGCAGGAGTGGGTGGGGTGGTGAGCAAAGGGAGGGGGGATAGGATAGGGAGTTTTTGGAGGGGAAACCAGGAAAGGGGAGAACATTTTAAATGTAAATAAAGAAAATATCTAATAAAAAGAAAGGAAGGTTGAGAACCACTAATCAGTGACTGAAGTTGTTAACTGAAGTAGCTATTGGTCATAGAACATCATTTTTACTTACGAACAAATAAATTATATTTTAAAAGATTGGTTAAGTAAAAGAAAATGTATTTATACACAATAGAAAGCTATTTAGCCATTTAAAAAAATATGACAGTTTTAGAAAAGTGAATGGAATCTGGGGTCATTGTACAAAGTTAAATCAGCCAGATTTATAAAGACAAACACCATACATGGAGCCAAAAAAAAAAAAGAGAGAACTCTCTTATAATCTGTAGCTTTTCACACTTATAAATTTGGCAGGCAGAAGAATTCCTTTGAGAAAAGCATTTCGCAGTACTTTTCCCCAACAATAAAATCTTAACTTTTAGGAAGAAAAAAAAAATTGGAGAACTAGAATGCTCGCCTGTAAGCTTGACTACTTATAGTACTTGAAGATTGTTCCGGGGACATTAGAAATCATAATGAAGGTAGTGGCCTTGGCATCCTTCTAGGGGAGAGCTGCAGGAAGCTTTGGAGCCTAGAATGGCTCTTACCCAGTTTTTATGGTACTGCATCCATGGCCATTCAATAATTAATAGCATTACTGTGATGAGGATAGACTCAGGATTTTCTGACTCATTAATAAGGAGAGCCTGAAAAGATGCCAGTCCTGCCATAGTCATGTCTTTTTCTGCTTGACTTAGAATTTCCATCTGAGCTCATACACTACAGATGGGTACATCAGCAACTGTTTGCTTAGTCCCAGTTGCTGAATTGTATTAACCATCTCCCTTTGCCCCGATTGGCATTGGAATCTTTTATCCCCCTTGAAATGAAACCCGTTCTGTATAGACATATGCATCCAGGTCTTATGAATGTGAAAAAGAACATATAATAGACATTCTATTTTGTAAAGACTAGATTTGAGTGTCTTAAATTACATCCCATGGAAAAATTAACAGCATAAAATAGATGTTTCTGAAGCTTGAGACAGCAGTTCTTATTTAATTTAGTAAAATATTAATAGACCTAGAAATTGGGCTTCAGCTTTGTATTACTTTATTATTCCTGAAATGTGGCCACTGAAATATTCCTTACAAATTGGATAGGATCAGATATTTGTTTCTAAGAAAACTGAGAATATCTAGTAAAAAACAGTTAGTAGACCAGAATAGGGGGTTCAACATAAAAGCTAAAGAAATTAAGGAAGTTTACTGTAAGAATGCCTTCCACTTAGAGCTGCCAGGCAGACCTCCAAGGGAATGAGTTTCAAAATTAGGCTTCTTCATTGCTTAATTGCAATATAAGTTGAATTTACCGCCTTGCCAGACATCTTTAGTGAAACAAAGAATTCTGATAACTGAAATAAGTGATCTGGGAAATCCTGAGTCTCTTTGGGCTTTTACAAAATTAGTTCCCAGTGTGCCTTGATGATGAGGAAACTAGAAAAATGTCTCATAAGAGACTCAATTTTTGAAAATTTAAAATATCTTAGGTGTGAGGTTAAGACAGTGCAGTATAAGAAAAAAGAGGAGGGGCCTAGAGAAATGGCTTCGCAGTTAAGAACAATAACTTGGCTTCCAGCACCCATAATGGGGATCGGACAACTGGCCATAGCTTAGCTCCAGGGCCTTTGATATTCTCTTCTGGACTCAGTGGCCAATTACAGTCACATGGACCCACACACAGAATTAAAAATAAAATAAAAAGAAATCAAGAGAATTATAGATTTTGAATGAATTTTTATTTTTAATGTAAGATCAGTACAGATTAATCATATTGAGACTCCCAACTATTATTGTTGGTTAGCTCTAGAATTGAATAAAATATGAAGAGTAAAGCTTCAAGATCAATCCCTAAAATAATAGACTTGGAATGTAATGACCGGAAAAGTTTGTGTTGCACAAACATGAGGACCTGAACTTGCATTCTCACATGAAAAAAATCAGGTAATCTCAGCACAGGGAAGGTGGGGTCAGGAAGGTTCCCTAGAGCTTATTGGCCAGCCAGCCTAGCCAAATGGAGAGCTCCAGAGATTCTGTATGAGACTTTGTCTCAAAGATTAAGGCGAAGAGTGATTGAGGAAGTATATCTAGAAACACACACACACACACACACACACACACACACAGAGAGAGAGAG
>JADRCD010126086.1:2544-24477 GCA_019843815.1 Montemys delectorum | reverse complement strand
AAAAAAAAAAAAAAGACAGACTACGGTTAAGCAGTCACTTTAGTTGTTTTAGTCCTCATCACAGTCAGAGGGAGGACTGGGGATACAGTATTCCTGTGTCCCCCTGTGATTAGAAACTTGCCAAACTGTGTAGATTTTTATACCAATGCGGTCCCAAACCCAGAAGCTCTCGCCTGTTCTGAAGCACACACTGCCCTCCAGTGGCACTCATTGGAAGGACACACTCAATCTGCCAAGATGGATGTTTCCAGTTATTTTCCCTCAAGCATGCTTTGAATAATGTCAAATTTTAATTCACGATGATTTTATTTGATTAAGGAATATTTTTCGAGTCAAATCCAGTAATGAAGGCTTTTAATTCCAGCAATCTGGGATGTAAAGGTGTGAGGAAATCAAGTTCAAAGACAGCCTGAGAAAAACAGTGAGACCCCGTCAAAAACTAAGTAAACATAAAAATGGGACCATAGCTCAGTGGTATGCCCCACTTCTTGCCTGGCATGCGTGAGGCCCCAGACACAGTTCCTATGTCTTCCTATGCCACAGCCCAAGTGTGTTCTGGCAGCAGAAAGTGCATTATGGTTCTGAAAGAATGCTGGATTTGGAGTTAGAGGGCTAGTTCTAGTTACAATTCCTTTGCTGATACCAAGGACTTAGAAGTTTTGTCATGTAATCACAGACTATCTCGCCTCCAAACGGAGTCATTAGAAAGAATTCACTAGCCATGTAAATACGACACACTAAGAATATGGACAACACTGGGTTCAGATTGTTTGAGTAAGATTCCAAGTTTACACTTGATATCTACAGTGCTAAATGAAAGCATATTAACGCACACACACACTTGGAAAGTTGGTAAATTTAAACCTGATGCTAAACAAACCCTAAGGCTAAAACTGGGCTGAAGCAAAAATAAAACTTACTCTGGAGCGTTTAAGAATTTGCTACGTGAAGAGTGCAAATACAGTCACCCTGACAAACTACTTAGTCCAGGTCAACCCTTACTTAACACCAGTATGTCCTTTTTTTCAACCAAGGGAAAAAAGGTGGTAAAGGCAACCATAATCCCTATAGAGCTATATAATACTGGTTGATATTATGTAAAAATATAATTTATGTGATTTATGGTTTTGCTGTAAAGTAACTTTAGAGAATTTTCTAATATGATAGAGCAAGAGTAAATTATTAGAAAACTATTAAAGAATATTAAATTATATTCATAGACACACTGGTAGAAAATGCCACAAAGCCAGGAACACAGCAACTGTGAGTCAAGGTGTCTATATTCCTGTAGATGCTAGCTGGATGCTCTGAAATGCATGGAGCCACATCTGCACATGGAGCCCATAATGTGTGCTTCTGTGGAGTGTCACATTAACACCTTGCTTGGCATATGCCCTTTTAGGTGAAAGACACTGCTAAGATCAAATTTGGCCTGCTGTGTTGGGCAAAGGGCAGCCTGGATGCAGGGACACTCTTCTTCTGTCCACTGTCGGTGACTTAGAAGTCCTCAGGGCAGGATTAGAAAATGGGGTACTAAGAACATACTTCAAATGCTTTAGAAACCAATAAAACTGTTGCTTGACCTCTTCTTTCTTATGTTGCCAAAGCCATGGGGAAAGATCTTTTTCTTCCTCCCTTCTTCTCTCTTCTTCCAGCATCACCACCACCTCCTCCTCCTCCTCCTCCTCCTCCTCCTCCTCCTCCTCCTCCTCCATCTTGTTGTTCTTGATGTCTTTGTTTTGTCTACTCAGAATCACTGAGTAATTTGAAGTAACTTTTAAAAGAGAAAAGGATGGGCAGATTTTATGTAGGGTACCCTGTCCATCCCTATTTTTTTCAAGCCTGAAATTTACAAAATAGAAGTTGTTCAACTGCTGCTGTTCACACATATCTCAGTAAAAGCCAAATATTAGACAGAAAGGCTAAAAGAGAGAAAAAGAAATGAAAATAAAATCTACTTTTGATTCTGCTTTCATGTATCAAACACACTTACACATTTCAGTTCTCAGGTTCCAATATGCCAGGTCAGGACAATACTCAGTTTTGCTTATTTCCTTGTTTTATAACCTAACATTACATTTCACCCCTTCCTGTTTTGCTTGTGCTCTGCTTCATTTATTATCCCTTCTTTCTTCATTTGAAATCCTTGTTTACTATATTACAGAACTTAAGAGTTCCATGGGGTGTGGAACTTACAGTAGTAGTCTCTCCCAAAGCCTAGAGAATATACAAACATAATAAAATGCCTGGACTTTGACTCTGGAAGAGACACATGTGATCAACTACAACTTCCCCAAAGGTAACTGCTCTGAAGTTTAGTTCACAGAAATTCAATTTTCTATAAATATAAATGGGATCTGGGCTCACCTGCTGCTTTTTATGAGTTCCAGCCTGTTCTTCCTGGATGTGAACTCCCGGGAAAAGGGGCATTGAGATAGCAGATACCCCGCCCAGAGGTGGAGTCATTGAAAGGGCGTGATAACACCTTTGTACCTGGGAGACTGCTCAGCTATTTGTGCCTCAGGGCCTTGGCTTCTGGTCCTCGCTTAGAACTTTGCACCTTGGCAAGTCCAATTTATGTTTCAGTTTTGAACTGTGGGCCACTGTAGTGGTAGCTATTCTGAGTGTCCATCTATGGATTGGCCTATGGGTACAGTAATTATGCATAATAGCAACATAACTTGCTCTAATTTGGAAATAAAAATGTATCTGAGGGAAAAGATGGTAACAAACATCTCTCTTAATACTTAATAAAATAATGAGAGGCCAGGTGTCTGGCTTCATTGGTTCTTAGCAATGATCTTAACTACTGCCAGGTACCAATGCCATGTGCTTTATCTATGCAACTTGATTTGAGCACTATATAAGAGAAGAGTGAAATCACAACTTTGATACCAGACTGCCAAGAAAATATGTATATAACTACAAGAAAATTATTTGAATATCTTCATGCATCTATAAGAGAAAATGTAATGTAAAAATCAGTATCAATAATAAAATCTTCCTCACTTGACTTTTATAGAGGATCCCACATAGCCCTTAGGGAATATTCTAAGTTAAGAGAACCTTTTAAAAGTTCAAGGCCATTTTCGAATTGTTGGTCATGACATTACATATTATATATGCAAAATGAAGGAGAATTAAGCCAAAATCACTCAATGATCTGAGGAAAATCCAAAGCATAAAAAAACCCCACATTTGTTTCACCAAAGAAACATAGCCACTTGAGGAAATCCCTAAAATTTTAGTAAATAGGACACAACACAGCATGAAGGCAAATAATGCAGATTGGTAGTGGCAGGCAGATGTGTACCAGCCCTTATCCTTGAGGAAGAGCAAAAGTGTGTTCTGCTCAGTTCAGAGACTCTGTACCTGACTTGCAGGAACAGCCAGTAGGTGACCCCATGAATCCAGCACTGCAGAGAGTGCAGGGAACTCAGCAATCTGAGCAGGGCCATCTCCCCAGTATTACTTCCTAGGTACACCCATTCCCAAGCTTCTTGATAGGGGATAGGCTATACTCACACAGAATTCGAGAACTCATCTTTAATGATCTCTGTCTTAGGGCTTCCATTGCTTTGATGAGACACCAGGACCAGTCAGCTTTTAGAAAAGAGAACATTTAATTGGGGCTGCATTACAGGCTCAGAGGTTCAGTCCCTTATTATCAAGACAGAAGCATAGCAGCTTCCAGGCAGGCATGGCACTGGAGGAGCTGAGAGTTCTACATCTTCATCCAAAGGACTATCTTCCAAGGAGTTAGGAGGAGGGTCTTAAAGCCCACCCCTACAGTGACACATTGTTAGCAAGGCCACGCCTCCCATCATAGAGGGTCATTGCTGTGAACAGACACCATGACCAAGGCAAGTCTTATAAAGTACATTTACTAGGGGCTGGATTACAGGTTCACAGGTTCAGTCCATTATCATTAAGGTGGGAATATGACAGCATCTAGACAGGCATGATGAAGGCAGAGCTGAGAGTTCTACATCTACATCTGAAGGCTGCTAGAGGAAGACTCCCTTCCAGGCAGCTAGGATGAGGGTCTAAAAGCCCATGCCCACAGTGACACACCTATTCTAACAAGGCCACAACTTCAAATAGTACCTCTCCCTGGCCAAGCATATTCAAACCATGGCATTCCACTCCCTGGCCTCCATAGGCTTGTTCAAACATATGAACCTATGGGGGCCATATCTAGCTATAGCATAATAAAAAAGTACATTTAGTCCAACTTCCAAAGTCCCCATAGTCTATAGCAGTGTCAGCAATGTTGAAAGTCCAAAGTTCAAAGTCTCTTCTGAGGTCCATCCAATCATTTAACTGTAATTCCTGAAGACAGGCAATCAGATGGTCAAACTCCAAATTCTGAATCTCCATATCTGATGTCAAAGGAGTTTTCAGACCTCCAACTCCTTTTTCATCTTTGTTGACCATGGCAAACTTCTTTCTCTTGAGCTGGTTCTACTCTCTGTTAGTGTCATTCCTCAGGATATATATTATGACCATGGCATCTGGAGAATCTTGGAGCCTCCAAGGCAGCCTCAATGTTACAGCTTCTTTTTTCAGTGTTTGGGGTCTACACATGAACTTCTGGCCTCCTCCTAAGGGCTGGTGTCACTTCTCCAGCTCTGCCCTCTGTAGCACTCTAAGCTCAGGTTGATCCACTCCACTGCTGCTGCTCTTCTTGGTAATCATCTCCAATGCACTAGGATCTTCTGCTGCAACTAGGCTACACCAATAAGCTTTTTATAGTACCAAGCCTCATCTCCTGTGCATGACCCCTTTAGTCCTGGGCCATCAACTGCAACTGAGGTTACACCTTCAACAATGGCCTTCCATGGCCTCTCACAGTGCCAAGCCTTAGCTGCTCTTCATGACCCCTTCATGTCTTCACAACCAGTACCACTCTTAGACATTACCAAGTACAACTGAAGTACAAGGTACAACCTTGGCTGTCTCTGGAACACAACTTCTTCATGCTCTCAGAAAATACTTCCTAGAAAATTTCACCTCAGTGATGCTGGTCTCTTCCTAATCATTACTAATTTCTTAGCTCCAGCTAACCAGCATCAATTGTCCCAGTAGTCACTTCTATTCTGGACTCTAAAGCCAGAGCCAAATGGTCAAAATTGCTGTGTTATGTTGCTTGTTGGGGATGGAACATGTCTCTCCCACCCTTGTTCAACTTTATAAATACTGGTATTAAAGGTATGTACCATCACACCTCGACTTAAGCTTTTCTTCACCTAGAACTTGCTATGTCCCAGGCTGGTTTTGAACTTAGAGATCTGTTTGCCTTTACCTCCAGGGATTAAAGGTGTATGTCACCATGCCTGGATTGAAACTTAGCTGGGTAGGATCTTGCTTGCCCCAAAGTCCTACTCCATTAATGTGCCATCTCCTAGAACATAGGATTTAGCTCCATTTTACTTCCTGGTTACCCTTTAATATTTAAAGCATATATTTTATATTTTTCCTTTCTAGCTTGCTATATTTGTTCAAAATACTCGTAGTGAGACTTAACCTGAGATCAAAGTCTCCACTCGGCTTTTTTGAGACTTCCTTTGTCAATACAATTAATATAAATCTCTTCACCTGAACCTTAGAAAGACTCTTTAGACAAGGGCAAAAAGCAGCCACATTCTTCACCAAAATCCACAAAAACCTTCTCTATGCCACATATTGAAATTCTTCTCCTCTGAAACCTCTTGGGCCAGGTCTACACACTTCAAATGATTCTCAGCAACAAAGTCCTTCATATTCCTACTAGGATGGTCCATTAAGCCCCATTTAAAGAATTCCAGTGCTTTCCAAATCCAAAGTCCCCAAATCCACATTCTTTCAAACAAAAGCATGGTCAGGCCTTTCACAGCAACACCCCACTCCTGGTATCAACTTCTGTCTTATGGTTTTACTGCTGTGAACTGACACCTTGATGGAGTCAAGTCATATAAAGGACAACATTTATTTGGCTTACAGGTTCAGTGGTTTAGTCCATTATCATCAAGGTGGGAATATGGCAGCATCCTGGCAGGCATGATAAAGGCAGAGCTGAGAGTTTGAGAGAATTATCTGAAAGTTGCTAGTATAAGACTCCCTTCCAGGCAGCTAGGATGAGGGTCTTAAAGCCCATGCCTACAGTGATAACCTATTCTAACAATGTCATGCCTCCAACTAGTACCACTCCCTAGCCACACATATTCACCTCCTTTTTTATTAGATATTTTCTTTATTTGCATTTCAAATGTTATATCCCCTTTCCTCATTTCCCCTCTGAAAACCCCCTATTCCATCCCCTCCTCCCTCCTGCTCAAAAACTCACCCACTTCTGCTTCCCTGTCATGACATTCCCCTACATTGGGGCATCAAGCCTTCAAGGACCAAGGGCCTCTCCTCCCATTGGTGTCTGACAAGGCCATCCTCTGAGATATAAGTGGCTGGAGCCATGGATCCCTCTATGTGTACTCTTTGGTTGGTGGTTTAGTCCCTGGGAACTCTGGAGGTACTGCTTGGTTCATATTGTTCCCCCTATGGGGCTGCAAACCCCTTCAGCTCCGTGGGTCCTTTCTCTAGCTCTTCCATTGGGGACCCAGTACTCAGTCCAATAGCTTATTCTCTAAGATCAAGAATTCCCAAGTGGGACCTCATAAAATTGTAAAGCTTCTGTAAGGCAAAAGAAACTTTCAACAGGACAAAACGACAACCAGCAGATTGGGAAAAGATCTTTATCAACCCAACATCTGATATAGGACTAGTATCCAATATATACAAAGAACTCAAGAAGTTAGACTCCAGAAAACCAAATAATCCTATTTAAAAATGGGGTACAGAGCTAAACAAAGAATTCTCAACCGAGGAATACCAAATGGCTGAGAAGCACCTAAAGAAATGTTCAACATCCATAGTCATCAGAGAAATGCAAATCAAAACAACCCTGAGATTCCACTTCACACCAGTCAGAATGGCTAAGATCAAAAACTCAGGTGGCAGCAGATGCGGAAAAAGAGAAACACTCCTCCATTGCTGGTGGGATTGCAAGCTGGTACAACCACTCTGGAAATTAGTCTAGCCGTTCCTCAGAAAACTGAACATAGTATTTCCTGAGTACCCAGAAATACCACCCCTAGGCATATACCCAGAAGATGCTCCAACACGTAATAAGGACACATGCATATTTACCTATTAATAGTGCTACTACCTGGGCTAAACATTCAAAGCACCACAGCGTCCTTCATCAAATCTGGCGCCACATGATTTTTTTTAAAGATTTATTTTTATTTATTTGATGTGTGTGAGTACACTGTCACTCCCTTCAGACACACCAGAAAAGGGCATCAGATCCCATTACGGATGGTTGTGAGCCACCATGTGGTTGCTGGGATTTGAACTCTGGACCTCTGGAAGAGCAGTCAGTGCCATTAACTTCTGAGTCATCTCTCCAGCCCCATGATGTTTAGTTTTAGTTGTCAACTTAATCCAGAGTCACCCAGTAGAAGGACTTTATGAATATTTAAGAGGAATTGCTTTAATTATTGAATTGGTGTGGGAAGATCTGCTAACCTTCTCCTTTAAATAGTTTCTGTCAGAGTATCTTGTCTTATAGTCTTCTGTCAGTTTCTTATCACAGGGATAAGAAACAAAGCATTCCACTTAAGAACACTAACCACTTATCAATAATGCTATCAAATTATGATTCCATCCATGATTTAATACACTGATTAGACCAGTATCTTCATCTTCCTTGCCCAAAGCCCATCAGTTAGTAACCAATTATCTGGAGGATCCTTCTTGTCTGCACTATAATATTTCATTCTTAGCATCCCAAATACACATGTCCATCTTATGATGAAATTTTCTTCCACAAGTCCCAGAGTAATAGTAGTTCTAGAAGTGCTCAAAGTTTATGTTCAAAATCTCCTATGATACTCCAGGCAAACTCTTATAAATGCAAAGGGAAAATTAAACTCTATGATGGAATAAGTACATACTCCTATTCCAAGGGAAGCCATTGGAGCACTGTTCTACATAAAGGCCTTGATTTCCTTTTAAGAATTGCACCCTCTTGTACTCAACTTTCCACCAGCTTCTTTTCTGCCCAAACCATCAAATGTTTTTGCTCTGTTTGCACCCAAGTTTTACCACAAAATTGTCTAATAGTAGTCAGCAATATCTATGCTCGAACCAAGTGCTGAGGTGCTGTGATGTTTTCTCTGCTGGATTAACTATTTTATTACTTCTAAATTCGGCCTCACTGAGTCTCAGTGGCATGTATGAAATGTAGACAAATTTTTCCCCATAGAGTAACGTAAATGTTCTCCAGGCCAGTCCTCAATAATATTTGTTCCCATTTGAAGCCTTATGAGTCAGACTTTCTTGTCCACAGTAATATCAACAGCTGGGCCTTCTGAATTTCCAACTGTTTATTTTTTAGACCAGTAGTTCTCAATCTTAATTCTGTGGCCCTTTATTATAGGTCTTCATTTTGTTGTGACCCTCAAGGATAAAATTATTTTTATTGCTATTTCATAATTGTAATTTTGCTACTGTTAAGAATCGTGATGTAAATATCTGGGCTTTTTGGTGGCTATAGGTGACCCTAGTGAAGGGATTGTTTGACCCTCAAAGAGGTTTCCACCTACAGGATGAAAACTACCATCCTCTGAATTTCAAAATCCTCCAATCCGTCCCTAAGACTACTGAACCACACTATCAAGAAGTTACAGCAACAGGGACACTCTTCATACCACTTTTTCACAATCAGATTTTGTCATTGTAACAAATACTTGAAAAAGAAGGAATTGATAGGACTCTTTATTTATAAAATTCAGAGGTTTCAGATAATGGTCTCTCGGACTTGTTGCTATAGATCTGAGGTAAGACTCACTAAATAGTAGAAGAATATGACAGACGAAGAACAACAGCAAGGAATTAGAGAAGGAAAGTGGCCCTAGACATAGGACCCAAGTCTGGTTCCTGGTCCCTGGAACCAGACTTGGGTCCTGGCTCCTACCTGCCATGCTAGCCCTAGAGCTTGAGTTCCTCTGGTCTCCACTTGTCAGCCCAGCCCCCGAGCTCCTCTGGCCTCCACCTGCACTTGCAGCACACAACCCTGATCACTCATTCATCATTCATATTTAATTTTTTTTAAAAAAAAAACAAAACATGTTTTAAAGTCCCTAAGTAGTGACTTTCTCTGGACCCAGACATAAGAGAAATTAAACATCTTCTAGCTTCAAATATCTTCATAAGAAGAAGCATTTCCTCTGCGAAAGTAATGCAAGTGCACTAAGTGTAACAATTAGGCTCTCCATGGTCAGGCTTTCCAAACCAGACAAAGTGATGATAGTGGGCCTTCCTTCCCAACGTCCAGCTTATTTTGAGGGATTCTGACCAACTGGAGCTGCTGCTGCTGCTGCTGCTGCTGCTGCTGCTGCTGCTGCTGCGGCTGTGCCTCAAGGAAAACCATTGTGGGGACTGTGACTCAAGCATGGACCCAGGCCTTACCCATAAACTCCTCTGGGAACACCCGAGAAGAGGGCGTTGGTTTTTAAAGGAGATTTTAGAGGGCTGGAGAGATTGCTCAGTGCTTAAGAAAACTGGCTGCTTTTGCGAAAAACTTCAGCTCAGTTTCCAGCACCTATATGGTGGTTCACAACCATCTGTAACTCCCATTTGAAGGGATCTGATGCTTTCTTCTGATCTTTGATGGTACCAAGCATGCAGATGATGCCCATACATGCATACAGTCAAAACACTTACACACATAAAATAAAAATAAATCTCAATATCTCTATATGGTTTTATAAATAGAAAAACAACATTCTCTCTGCTTTCTCACAATTGGTGAAAAGTTCTCTGAAGGCAATGCCTCTCCAACTTCTTCACACCCTGAAACCACCTAGAGGGCTTGGGAGAGTACTGGGCCCCAAGACACTCGGACTGCATGTTTGTAACCAGAAAGTTATATTTCAAACAAGTGAGTGAGTGAGGTTGCTGCTGCTGCTGATCTAAAAGCCATACTATAAAAATCTCCGTAGGAGATCCACTGCAGCTTGGCCTTCTGCTTCCAGCCTACAAAGCTACGTCCAGGTTTCAGGTACACTGGAAAACTTCCCAAAAGGTGAATCCTAATTCTAGACTCCAAAAGTAGCTGATATCATAAATAAAATTATCTGTCTGTTTACTTGTGGAACTAAGTCTCCCTATGTAGCCTGAGGGCAGCAATGGCTTTGGGGGAACATCGAACAACCTTTTCCGAAGGTTGCACATCGGATAAAGCCTGCATATCAGATCCATACATTACAATTCACAATAGTAGCAATGTCTTCTCCAGACTACCAAACTGAAATGCTGCTATTCGGGTTGGTTCTTCCCTCTTAGTTAATCCTTTCTGAAGACATCTCCATAGGCACACCCAGAGATTTCTTAGTTTTTTTCTAATCCAATCAAGTTGACAAGATTAACCTTTACATCATCAAAGTGTTTTCTTTTTCTCATATACAAATATGTATAGAATTTGAATGTTAATCTCATTTCTTCCCAGCGACCAAATACAATTATCAGTCAGGTTGGCAAGAAGCAAATCCATAGCTTTACTGTGAGAGCAAGCAGCAAGCAGCAAAGCGTGTGCTGTTAAAATAGTTCAAAGTAGTATAAAGTAATCAGACAGCAGGCTGAGTAATTATCCTGACTAACGGAAAATGAACTAAGGATTAACACACACACACACACACATACATACACACACACACACACACACACACACACACACACGAGTTTTTCTTTGTGTCTTTGTTTCTTTTTTTATTTTTTTTAATTTTATTTCATTTTATTTTATTTATATTAGATATTTTCTTTATTTACATGTAAATTTTTCCTTTCCCAGGTTCCCTTCCAAAAAACAAACAAACAAAAACAACAAGAACAAACCCCTTTTGCCTCCCCCCTCCCCATGCCTGCCACCCCACCCTCTCCCACTTATTGGCCCTGGCATTCCCCTACACTGGGGCACAAAACCTTCACAAGGCCGAGGTCCTTTCCTCCTATTGATGATCGAATTTGCGATCCTCTACTATACACATGCTGCCAGAACATTCAGTCCCACCCTGTATAGTCCTTGATTGGTGGTTGGGTCCCTGGGAGCTCTGAGGGTACTGCTTAGTAATTGTTGTTCGTCCTAAGGGGCTGCGAACCCTTCAGCTCCATAGAACCTTTCTCTAACTCCTTCATTGGGGACTCTGTACTCAGTTCAATGGATGGCTATGAGCCTCTACATCTGTATTAGTCAGGTATTGTCAGAGCCTCTCAGGAGATAGCTATATCTTTTTTTTTTTTTTTTTTTTTTTTTACCTCTTATGTTTATGGGACACGGTAGCTTCGCCTGCTTCTAATGATTATATTCTTTCCTGGGATAAATGGCTAACACACAGAAGCCCTCAGCAAATGAAAGGAAACAGAGATTCCATGTGTTGTCAGTGCCAAATGTTGTTTTCAGGCTGAATGACATTGGGGATCTGCTAATTTGGCTCTTTCATGGGCATCCACATAAATAAGGCTGAAAAGTCAGTCCCAGGATTTAATAGCTCACAGACACAAGGGGTCAGCATTGCAATACAAAAGATATTGCACCACCTGGCTTGATGAATTCATGTGTTTGAAAGAGGTAAGGAGATGAAATTCAGTTTGTGTCTTAAAGTTTCTTCTCCAACTTAGAATTTGGACATCTCCTGTTTGCTTAGATTTAACAAAGCTGCTTGCTGATGCTGTGTGGCCCT
Source organism: Montemys delectorum (assembly GCA_019843815.1). Classification (NCBI taxonomy): domain Eukaryota; kingdom Metazoa; phylum Chordata; class Mammalia; order Rodentia; family Muridae; genus Montemys; species Montemys delectorum. The sequence goes on along the minus strand of JADRCD010126086.1, from coordinate 12,700 downwards.
GGCAGCTTCAGCAAGCTTCAGTCATCTCCAGATGTGTATCAATTTCTTCTTCTCCCAGAGTCTCTTCATCCAGTGTCCTTAATCTTAAGTTGGTTAATAAACGTACCAGATGATTTCCAGGGCTGTACCATTTTATTGATAAAAAAAATCTGCCAAGAAAATGAGCTCTGGGATGTATTGAGTATATATGTTGGTTCTGTGAGTATTGGGAAATTTGGCATTGGATAGTTCTATTGTAATGTGCCCTATCTTTGAAATTCACATTCAGATGCTGTTCTTTAGTCTGAGAAAGCATATTATGTTTTCCCATCAATATAAAATATATACAATAAAATTTGTCCCATCAGTGACAAAGGAAGAGACTTGTATAAAACCCCTGTAGTTACGGTTAAAGTTCATCACCTCAAAATTCTTCTTTGTGTTAAACATGTAGAAAATGCCACCCCATATCCTAGTTTCTGGTATTTTTTTTAACTTACAGTCCTTATTATGTAAAGGAAATTATACAATATATCTGATTGCTTAGCATAATGAGTTTGAGACTCATCTGTGTTGTTTCATATTCAGTTGTTATTTTAATTGCCTGATAGAGTTCCATCCCATCCATAGTCTGTTTGTCCAGTCACCAGTTGAAAGATGCTCAGGTTATATCTAGGTTTTAGATATTAATAAATATACTAATATACATCAGTACATATTTGAATATAATACACATTCATGAAGCTAATGTAAACATCCACATGTAAGCTTTTCTTCCTGAACTTGTTTTCATTTCTCCTGAGAAAATACTTTGGTAGAGTTAGCAAGTCCAGAGAAGTCTGAATTTTCTATGACTTCATCATTCTCTTCCTAACCCTTCTGACTCTCACAGACAGAATATGAGAATATTCATGTCAAATGAGTTTAAGAGAAGCTATTCGGTCCTTTCTCTAATTCCTCCATTGGGGACCCCATGCTAAGGCCAATGGTTGGCTGCGAGTATCCACCTCTGTAATTGTCAGGCACTGGCAGAGCCTCTCAGGAGACAGCTATATCAGGCTCCTCTCAGCAAGCACTTGTTGGCATCCACAATAGTGTCTGGGTTTGATAACTGTATATAAGATGGATCCTCAGGTGGGGCAGTCTCTGGATGACCTTTCCTGGGAATACCAGGACAGGGAAGCAGGAGTGGGTGGATTGATGAGCGATGGAGAGGGGATGGGATAGGGGGTTTTTGGAGGGGAAAGCAGAAAATGGGATAACATTTAAAATGTAAATAAAGAAAATATCTAATAAAAAAAAAGACAAGATATTCAGTATGGGAGTCACACCTTCTCTGATAAATTACCAAAGTGAGACAAAGAGAAAGAATGTGTTTGCCAGGATTTTTAGTCAGCTGGCCACAGCTAAATGCCTGGTCTTTTGATATGACATGACATTTTTCATGACTCCTAATTTAAATTTCTTAGCATTTGATAATTAATGATATTAGCAAATGATACAAAGAATAAGAATGACTTGAATTGACAATATGTGATTTTTCCATTTCTTTTCATCTATTGAAATTCAGAAACAACACTCTCTAGTTTTTTCCACTTACCATTTACTGTATTAGTTGAGCCAAGAATTTTGTTACAATCCAGTATGTTCAAGGCCAAGAAGATAATGTCACAGAAAACCGTTCAATAAATACTCAAGGAAACGAATTATTGAACAAATATATGCATATAAATCATAAATAATCTGTATAGATCTCATGTTAGAGAGTGGCAGAACATTCATTAACTATTTGTTCTGGTGATTAGGTTGGTTTTTGTTTTGCTTTTTGCTTTTTTTTTTTTTCTTGTCTCAGGAATTCTGGTTTCAGGAACTCAGAACAGATGATGGTGTGTGTTCCATAACATGTAGTCTTATGAGGCTATGTGGCAGTGGGCTCATTTAGTCTGGAATAAGCTTGGTAAAACCTACAAATGCTGGTTGGCCTATGAGGGAGCTATAAAGGCAGAAAAGCAATGAACAGTTGGAGAGTAAAAGGCATGGTCCCCGGCAGAGGGAGCAGGATGTATGAGCTACAGGGGAGTGTGGTATATTCAAAAGAAACCACTGAAACAGTACGTGTAAACAAGGCACAAACAGCTGGAAAACTCAGGAAGGCCTGTAGCAGGGTGAGGCAGGTTGTGTGACAGTAAGGCTCCAAAGGAGGCAGAGGCCACATTGCAGGTCTTCAAAAGCCAGGCTATGGATTTGAGACTTAATTCCAGTGGCAATCAGAGGCCATTTTAATTTTTTAAATAGGAAACAACACGATTAAGTTTTCTTTGAAAATAAGATTTTGGTCCCTGTAGCAGACTTCCTTAGTATACAACTCAACATACCCAAACTTAGTTGCTTACAACAAACACAGTCTGGCAGTTTCTGAGAGGCCGGAGTCCACACACAGTTCAGGGTGTACCATTGGCTTGGTACTCACAAAGCTGTAACTGAGATGTTGTCCAGACGTGGGTTGCCTCTGATGATCGACTCAGGAAGGTCCCTGATCCACATTCACTCGGGGCTAATGGCAGCATCCAGGTTTTGTGGAGTAATGGATTGAGAACTTCAGTTACTTGAGAGCTGTCCTGGAGGCTTTACGGAGTTTATTCGTATGTCTGTTTCTCACCAGCTGAAAAAAGACACGCCACCTAGCTTCCCTCAAAGCAAGCAAACAAGGAGGTGATACACTGAGATGAAAGCCAAAGATTGTTTTTGGTAGCTTATTTTGGAAGTTTTGTTGTATCAGAAGGCAGAACATTTGAGAGGCTGCCACCATGGAGGCGATTGTAAAGAAAAATGAAGTTTGAACTTGGGTGATGGCACTAAAAATTTAAAATGCTAATAATATTCTTTTATTAAAACATAGGAGTGAGCGCAGGCCTTTAGTCCAAGCACTTGGGAGGCAGAGGCAGGCAGATTTCTGAGTTCGAGGGCAGCCTGGTCTACAGAGTGAGTTCCAGGACAGCCAGGGCTACACAGAGAAACCCTATCTCGTAAAAACAAAACAAAACAAAACAAACAAAACAAAACATAGAAGTGATATTTAGAAAAATAGAAGCATGATGGTTAAATGAATATGGGGGGGTGGTAAAGAAATGAGGGGTTTTCAGGAAGAATCCAGATTTCAGATGGCAGCCCTATTCACTTGTTAGAGTGTACATGCCTATAATGCCAATACTTTAGAGGTAGAGGCAGAAGGGTACGGAGTTCAAGGGTAGCCTTAGGAACATAGGAAGTTCAAAGCTAGCCTATGCTACTCAAAACTCTGTCTCAGAAAATGATAAGGGGTATTGTTGGAACATGATCCAAGAATGGAATGTTCTAGGAAGAATTCTAGGGGATTTTTGAAGTCTTGTGAAAAAATTCCAAGAAAACAAGATAAGAGTCTTTTTTTTTCTTCAATCTTTCCAAGTTTTATTCTAAAAATTATGTGTTGAGATTAAGAGGTTTATAAGGATGGCCATCATTACAATAAAGCATTCAACTGGACAGACATGGATCCAATTCATTATGTAATGTCCTATTTCCCCAATCCCCAAGGAAAGGAAGAAAATACAAGAAAACACTTCCAGGGTAAAAGGGCAGGACAGCTCCTAAGTGAATTGGCGCCTCTCCAGAGTTATAAAATCCGTGATTCTGTCTGTTTATCCTTTTCTCTCTATTCTTTTTCTTTCTTCTCCCGCTCAGCTTTAGCTTCTTCCTCTTCATGGTTTTTGATCAACTGTTCCACTTCCTTTTGCTTGAGGACTCTGATCACCGTCTTCCCACTCTCTCTTGTTAGTGTGGCGATTTTCACTTTTTCACTTGACAGTTTATTAACATCCATTGTCTTATTTAGCACCTTGGCAGCTAAGAGTGAGCGCCGACTTCAGAGTCATTTCTCCTTATTTATAGTTTTGTTTCAACATTGACACAGTTGCAGCATTGTTGTTTCCAATGCACATGGCTTTCTATCCCCTGTAGTTTCCACTTGGGTCACTTTGATAGAGCTGAAAGCCATAGTGCTTATCCCAGCCAATATACAGCAAAGAAACACCAAAGGGACGTTTGCCTCCAAACTGTGTATGCGCCTGCTTGATATCACACAGTGCTGTAACCAACTGCTCAGAGGGAATTGGCTCCCGATACTATAATAAGTACTGTTGAGCAATGAGCCTTAGTTCATTAGTCAGAATGTTAGCGTCAGATGTTATGCCTGCCACACTGCAAGCCATGTCCTCATTAAGTTTATAAATTTTCTCAGAAAAAAAAAAAGACTTCATAAACAAGTTTGTGGATGTTGCGCCTCTCTGCTGCAAGCAAAACTCCATCATTGGCTAAAATCCACCAACAGGTGCCTGCACGTCCAATAGCTTCGATGACATAGTCTACTTAGTATAAGCAACCATCTGGAGAAAATATTGTGGTCTTGGAGTCATACCTTCGAGACATGGCTTCTGAATTTAATATGATTCTAGAGGAAGACAGTGAGGGTGCAGGTCAGCACCTCTTTCCTCAGCTGGAGAAGAACCCAGCAAGAGGCTTATGACCTCAAAAAACATAGAATTGTTCTTGGAATTGTGTCCCTCACAAGTATAGTCAAATAAAAATGAGTTTACTTCAGACTGTAGATCCCAACTGAGTTTTGTCACTTATTTATATGCACCTCTTCGGAAAAACATATTTTTGCCACATGAGGCTTGTCTTTGTGACAGTTTGGATTCATGAAAACTTTACCCAGCTGATCTTTCTTAACTGTTCGATGCTCTGTATAAAGTTGGCTATTGCATGAGACTTTAGTCTGTCTCATTCATTGGCTCGCCTTCTCCCAGGTCCTGCCACATTTAGGATAGTAAATAATCAGAGACCTCAAGGAAGTCAGCTACAAGATGAGAGAGTAGGAACCCCACAGAAGAAGGTGAGTAAGAATAATGGGACATAGCCAGGGAAGGCTTTGCCTTAGGTCAATTTTGTGCATCAAACTTTAAAGAAAGGAGGAGAATGTATCAAAATCCATTAGATTGTTCACAAGTTGTTTATGATTATAATCTCTAGTTTTCAGAAAAAGAAACTTTGGATAAGGAAGTACGGGACAGAGTCCAAAAAAATATTGAAAAGGCATATAAACCAGAGGAAAATATACCTGTTCCATTTTGGATCACTTAAGCATTTATTCAGACTGTTATCAAAACACTTAAGGAAAATGAGTATATTAACCATGAGGAATAAATAGCTAATGATCTAATCTTAAAATTGATAAAAGAACCAGGCCAAAAGGGAGAGTATCCCAGTCAGGCAAAATTGAAAGTAAAAACATTGCCAGCAATTAGCCATGCCAGTGACACTTTCTCTCAACTCATTTACTGGAGCCTCCTTAGCTACATATTCTTCATTGGCTGAAAATGACCGTGAAGCTTTGGTGTGAGGAACTTGATAGTCAGTCTTGAATTGTCTCCATTTTTGATGAGGAGAGCCTATGAAAGACAAACTTTACAATCAAGGGATGCTATGGAAAAACAGGGGAAAGTAATTCATTTATACCTAATTATGCACTAATCAATCTATTTAAAACTCTACAAAGAGAGAACCACTGGACAGTCCTCAATATCTCAAGACCCAAGGGAAGAACTGCAGCTATGTGAATCCAGTCTAAAAGAGGCATTTGTGTACCAAGTGAACCCTTCATTGCCTTTAAACTTACTTACTTTCCTCCACTAAACTGTCTCCTGCAAATATTAAAGGATAAGAGTATAAACTTTTGGAGTGGATTTATTTACACTATAAGGATCATAAAATACTAAATGTTTGCTTTATTCTTCTTGTTCAATTAGTAAATTAGGAAAGGATATAAACACTTATATGGATTTGGTTTTTGCTGTATTACCCTTAGCTAACAATCAGTTTTTAAAAGCATCAGAGAACTCCATAGATTTTCAAATTTCATTTGAAGATTACCATGGAAGTAGAGGACATCATTTTCCAGCTGGCAAACCATGGGATTTTCTTATATGAACAAATTTGTGTTTACAAAAATTGCCCAACATGCTTCCATTCCACAGGCAGATAGTTATTTTATTGATCATTCATCTAAGGGTATAGGAGGGATTCATGGTCCACATATTCATTAATATATTAATACTTCTTTTTTTCTTCAGCTTGACAGGTGGGACTGGCTGTTCTGTTTCATATATTGTTGTTGCTGGAATTACCAACTCCAATAAGCTCAAATAAAAAAAGCAGGCAACCCAGTTATTATAATTATAAGCTAAAGCCTAGATTGGGCAGATCTAACACTATACGAATTTATTCCCCAGTTAAAGGACCCTTTGCTACTTGTGGTTTCTCCTGGCCACGTGGTTCTGGTCCATCATGGTTTCCTCCTCCTCTTGTTTAGTCCTCTCTTCTCCCCTCTCATACTTTCTCTCTCTTTACCTGCCCCCACTCTCTAAAACCTCCAGTCTCGCCTTTCCCTTCCACTGCCCAATCACAGGCCTTTATTGATTGAGCAGCTAAAATGGGGTGAAGGTTCATATGAGATCACATGAGTATGTGATCTACTACTCTGCAACCCTTCTTGAGGAAGCAGAATTAACATCAGAATACAAACAGCATCAGGGCATCCCACAACATATCATGGTTAATTCATAAATCCTTAAATATCCTTTCAGATTCCGCTTACGTTGTAAGATTATTTCCAGCAGTAGACTCATGTTCATGCACACTCTAACCTCCCTGGTTTTATTACAGATGGAAATAAAAACCTGATACATTAACTTGCCCTAATTAACTTTCACTTCTACAGAAGAAAATTGGGAATAGGTATACGTCATTGCAGATGGATCTGCCAAAACATTATGGTTTCCTCTTCAGCTTCTCCAACCCCGGCCATCAAGGATGATGATGGTCTGTGAAGAGACAGTGAAAGTCATGATGAGGATAGTAGACCTCTAGCTAAGGGACGAAGGGAGAGAGTGGCCATATCATCACAAGTCAAGTCTGCTCACCCCCCACCCCCATCAAGTTATGGCCCTGTACACCAAGGGGAAAGTTATTCTGTGAAACACACAGTGCCCCATGTCACCTGAGATTCCCTTTCTGGTTATGCTATTTGCTTTAACCTGTGCATCTCTGGTGAATAACTCTGAACGCATGTATTTGTTTTACATTCATCATCCTCCTTTGTTTAAATTTGTATATTGGATGGATCCAGTTCCTGTTATCTTTACTAATGACTCTACGTTTATGACTGGACCTTGAGTCCATTATAGGCTCATTCATTCATCTGGAGAAAGGATTGCATTTAATTTTTCTTTTGGAGTTGAATCACTTTCTATTTGCATGGGATATTATAACATGTGTCCCATGCAAATACGGGCTTACATTCTACAGGATACTACAACTACTAATCATACGGGTCTCTTTCAAGTTATTCTCTAGGTTTTTCTGATCAATATAGTAATGTAACTACTAGTACTGAACATAGTTTGGATGTCTGTTCTTGGTGTTACACACCATGCTTTCACTGTTCTAATATAATAAATATAATATACTATAACATTATATAATAATCCTGTCTTATGTCTGGTTCCCAGGGACCAAAAATTTCCTAAATAACAAAGGATCTTTGACAATGAGGTGGATAGTGTAGCTGCCTGTACTCTAATGCTAACTGGGTCTTCCAAAACTGTTTGGATGAGAGGGTCTGCCCTCATCATTCTTCTGGGAACCTGTCCCGAGTTAATTCTGATTGGTAAATGAAGATGCCAACAGCCAATAGCTGGAGAGGAGAGGCAGAGGCAGGATTTAAGATTCCCCTATTTGGGGCCATGAGGAGAAAAAGGAGGATCTGCCATGCCTGTAGAGTATGCAGGAGAGAGAAACAGCTGCCATATAGAGGAGTCAAGACAAAATGGCCCAGAGAGTTGCTCAGTAGTGTCAAGTGCAGCCAATATGGAGCCGAGAAATTAGTAAGTAGTAACTCAGAATTATTGATGGGAGGAAGCTTCTAAAAACATGGAGGTTAGGCATTTGCTCAGCTACTGTGCTGTTTAAGGCATATTAAAATATAAAGGCTGTGTATGTGTGTGTCTTTCATTCAAGGACATAAACCATTGAGGTAGGTAGCAACCCTGTGCTGGGGTTTATTGAAATATAATACTACAGATAGGTTTTTTTTTTAAATTTACTCATTGATTTCTGCATTCATGTTATCTACAACTGAATACACAGTACTTCACAATGAAACGTACCCTAACCCAGCCTTCCATGATATCTCCAGACTGGCACTTCAGTTAACTATTATAGGAATTGTAATGTCTGGGTTACCCAACAAGTGGGGAGCCAGTGAATTCTATAGCCATAATCCCATGATGCCATTTCCTCTTACATAAAGTTGGTTTGTTCATATGAGGAAGTATTCTTCAGAATTCCATAATCCTAAAACAGGTATTCTCATGAGTGCCTGGATAGTGGAGCCTAGTTGAGGCACCATGGCCAGAAAGGCAAACTTATAACCATTTTTTAAAATTACTTACTGCAGTTTACAGGCTAGAAACAGAATGATTTGCAACTGAATGAAAGAAGGGAGGTAGTAGTATATGGATCTTTAGCATCTTTAACTCTGACAGAGTTGTGATAGGTCAGAAGGAACCCAGAGCTCTGTGTTACCGCGTCTTCTACAAAAAGTCCCTGTCGACTAGCTCCGGTGTGGACATTTTTACCTGGTAGTTAGCCTCTCGAGTCATCTTTATGACCAGATGTTAAGTGTCTTTTCTGTAATAGATACTTGATGGTGGGCACCAACACCTGAGTACGCTAGGTGACCCATTCTCCCAGGTCAAGTGTCTGTCTGAAGTCCAGACTTGTTTCAGGTCTTCTACTCCAAACAACCCAACTTGAAATGAACCATTATTCATTCCTTGTTGCTCAGGAGTTTATGTACATTCTTTTGTTAAGCTGTTTCTGTTTTTTAGACAAAGTAAATAACCAGAGCTGTTTACTATTTGAAATTGGCACCCTTATACATGGCAGTAGAGTATAACAGAAAATTACTTTTAGTTTGCGTCAGACACCATACTGGCTCACAATTGAATCTGACCTGCTTTGTTCTTTCTTTAATACTAAGTGGGTAGGGACATTTTAACATGCCAACCTTTCTGGACTCTTAGATATTTTCCTTGAGGCTCTTGTGCTGTGAGTCACTTCTGGCATTTCTACTTCATTTAATATGAGCCAGCTTCCTTCTGACCCTGACAATGTTAACAGTTTAATGTTATCCTTTCAGTTCAGTATGACCAGCTCCAAAGCCTCACAGGAAGACCTCTAAAAGAAATCCAGAAGTTAGAGAGAGAGAGAGAGAGAGAGAGAGAGAGAGAGAGAGAGAGAGAGATTTTCATTATATACATTTGTTTACATCCCAAATTCTGTTTCCCCTCCCAGACACTCCCTCATGGAGTTCCTAGCAGCTTTATTTGTAATATTCAGAAACTGGATATTACACAGTATGTATTGTTAAGGAAAAGTAGAATCTAAGTCTAGATAAAGAAACTGCTTTTGATGAGCAAGGACAGTTTCCAATTTAAAACACAGAAGAACACAAAAGAATCATTGAGAGTTTTGGTGGGGAAAAGTTATATTTAAATCAGATTGATAATCCCTCCCTCCCTAAGGAAAATCAGATCACTTGCTATGAATTTATGGGTTAGAGAAATTAAGAAGTTTGTGGATGGACAATGTTTTTAAAAAAAATAACAGCTGGTTCACAGCAGGTGAGCAGATGGCAGTGAGGACACAGAGAGGGGCAAAGCTAGATAACATGAGACCAGGAAGGGCAGGAATCAGACAGGGAAAAATCCTCATCTAGAACATCAAACCTGTCTTAGTTAGGCTTACTATTTCTGGAACATAACTCCATGAATAAAGTAAGTTGGGGAAGAAGGGGTTTATTCAGTTTGTACATCTACAACACTGTTCATCACTGATGGGAGTCAAGACAAAGATTCTGGAGGCAGGAGTGGATACAGAGGCCATGGAGGAGTGCTGCTTATGAACTTGCTTCCCCTGGCTTGCTTAGCCTGCTTCCTTCCTTCCTTCCTTCCTTTCCTTCTTTCTTTCTTTCGTTCTTTCTTTCTTTCTTTCTTTCTTTCTTTCTTTCTTTCTTTCTTTC
>JADRCD010126085.1:5398-20727 GCA_019843815.1 Montemys delectorum | reverse complement strand
CTCTGTACCCCATTTTTAATAGGGTTATTTGGTTCTCTGGAGTCTAACTTCTTGAGTTCTTTGTATACATTGGATATTAGCCCTCTATCAGATATAGGGTTGGTAAAGATCTTTTCCCAATTTGTTGGCTGCCATTTTGTCCTATTGACATTGTCTTTTAGGGCCATGTTATTTTAATTGTGAAGATTCTGTGGTTCTGGTTAGCTGGGGCTGAATTATCAGCTGTGATTAACAAGATACCAGAACTACTAAAATAAAAACTTTGCATTGCTGAGACTATTGATGCTGGTTAGCTAGAGCTAAGAAATTAGCAGTGATTAAGAAAAGACCAGCATCATTAAGGTGACATCTTCTAGAGAATGTTTTCTGAGAGCACTAAGAGGTTGTGTTCCAGAGATAGCCAAGGTTGTACCTTGTGCTGCAGCAGGACTTGGTAATGTGTAAGAGTCACTTAGGTGGTACTGGTTTTGACAGCATGAAGGGGTCATGGAAAACAGCTGAGGCTCGGCACAGTGAGAGGCCATGAAAGGCCATTGGTGAAGGTGCAGCCTCAGTTTGCAATTCATGGCCCAGGACTGAAGGTGTCATGCAAAGGATTTGAGGCTTGGCACCGTGAAGACAGTCTATGAGAGGCTACTGATAAAGCCTAGTTACAGCAGTGTTTTAGAAATGCCAGTACCATACAGTGACCACCAAGGACAGCAGCAGCAATGAAGTACAGGCATCTAGAGCCCAGAAGATAAAGATGTGTGCTACAAAGGGCAGAGCTAGAGAAGTGACCAAAGCCCTTGGAGGAGCCCAGAAGATCGTGAGTTAGATCCCAGACATTGGTTTTGCTTTTGATTGTGACTGTGCCCTGATATTTTTCCCTCTTAAAAAAAGAATGTATTTTAGTGGAGCCCACAGTTAAAAGACTTTAAATTTTAAAAGATATTGGACATTTTAAATTGATTAAACTTTTAATATGTAAAGACTGTGGGACTTTAAATCTTGGAGATGAATAAGAACATAAGGGTTGAGGCTTAATAGTGATGTGTTTGTGTGTCAAGTTGACAAGGGGTCAATTGTACTGGCTAGTTTTGTGTGTCAACTTGACACAGGCTGGAGTTATCACAGAGAAGTGAGCTTCAGTTGGGAAAATGCCTCCATAAAATCCAGCTGTGGGGCATTTTCTCAATTAGTGATCAAAGGGGTAGTGCCATCCCTGGGCTGGAAGTCTTGGGTTCTATAAGAGAGCAGGCTGAGCAAGCCAGGAGAAGCAAACCAGTAAAGAACATCCCTCCATGGCCTCTGCATCAGCTCCTGCTTCCTGACCCGCTTGAATTCCAGTCCTGACTTCCTCTGGTAATAAACAGCCATGTGGAAGTATAAGCCAAATAAACCCTTTCCTCCTCAACTTGCTTCATGGTCATGATGTTTGTGCAAGAATAAAAACCATGACTAAGACAAGACCCTAGCTCAGCTCAATCTCTCTCTCTCCCCCCTGCTCCCCCTCTTCTCTCCTCTTCTCTTCTCTTCTCTTCTCTTCTCTTCTCTTCTCTTCTCTTCTCTTCTCTTCTTCTTCTCTCTCTCTCTCTCTCTCTCTCTCTCTTTCTTTCTCCTGGTAGCATAAAGTAAATACTTTTGTTCTGCCATATGCTCCTGCTTTGTTTTTCTGCTTTGGCAGAGTCCCCAAAGTGAAAATGCAAGTAGCCATCAATGATCTGAAACCACTAAAGCTGTGAACCTATAAAATCTTTCCTCTTTATAAGCTTGTATCTTTAGTATTTTGCCATAGATACAGAAGACTGAAGCAAGTGGTGCTGATCCTTAATTAATAAGGCCAAAGCATTAGTGCCACTCTAGCCCCTCCTACTAAAGAGAAACGTGGATGTCAGGTATTCTAGGATACCATCCAATACCTTCAGAGAGGAAGCAACAGCTCAAGGCTTACATAACAGCCCTTCAGTGTTCGCCATACATAACATCAAAATATGTCTAAGTGTCCATTTCCTTTCTGATGAGGTAAGCAGTCAGGAGAAAAAGTAGTCAGTTGAGAGAGCAGCCTCCAAATCCTTGCTGTCCAACTGGAAGAATACATTTCATGAGTGTGTTATTTCCAGATACTGTGATAACCCTCAATATTTCTCATCTTGTGATCCTGGAGCTCACACTGTGAGGTTCCGACTATGTTAGCTATCATTCTGTACATATCTGCTGTATGTCAGGCACTATTTCCAGTACTCACAGATATGCATAAATGCACTGATTCATTATGCCCTTCCTTGCTCTGATGAGGGTTCCAGAGTTACAAACCACCAGGGAGGTACTATGAATTGTAGCCATCCAGCAGAGTGTTCACCCACCTACTCTATACTATGGCTTGCAAGGTGCCATTAGAGCAGACAAGTCCCACTGGATAAAGACAGCTGGTCTACCTCCTTCCATTGGTCAGCAAACTACCCATCTTCCAGACTGGAGTCTCTCCATTGAAAGCTGGGACTGAAATCACTGCTGACTAAGTTTCTATTGCTTTTGACTCTGTTCTAAAAAATGCTGTAGTTGTTTTCACTACCCACAAAGCAATCAAATCTCCTGAACCTTCTACACAGCAGGGATTCAGAAATGGCAACCTGCTGGAGATATGAAATTAGGAAACCTGACACTTGCATTGTGTGAGCGACATGTGGTATGAATTTGGGGTTTGTGCTTAATCAGAGCAGACCACAGAAACCAAGGGTTGGAAGCCAAGATGGCTATGTTCTGGATTCCCAGAAGCCCCCCTCATTTTTTACAGGCACACCCACTTGTTTCAAGAGGGTAGGAAGTTGGGGTGTCTGATGTTAGAAGCCTGCTTTGGGTATGGTCTAATGTTGAGGGTTTTTTTCTCCTCCTCAAGAGAAGCTTCCAAGTGGCTAACAGTGAAAGTATACTTAATAAAGCACTCTTGCTTTAGTTTGGATTCAGTTGTGTCCCCAAAGGTTGTCTTAGCTTGTAGCAAGGTTCTGTTTTTAATTCAGTAAGATAAGAGTTTTTCTATTAAGAATGGGAGGTGCTGGAGAGATGGCTCAGTGGGTAAGGGTACTTATTGCTCTTCCAGAGGACCTACATTTAGTGCCCAGCACCTATATCCAGTGATTCACTACTATGACTCCAGCTTCAGGGAATCTGACATCCTCTGCCTTCTGGATGTAGTCCACATAAAAACTCAGGTACATACACATAAATAAAAACAAATAAAGAATGGGAAATGTGTGTGTTTTCCCCAGTTTGGGTTGTCTAGGTGTATCTAGTCTACAGCTCTCAGGACTCATGCAACCCAATCTAAAATCATAAACTTAAGTGATGTGTGTGTGTGTGTGTGTGTGTACACACACACACACACACACACACACACACATCACTTGACTGTGTGCTTCTTGATCAAGAACGTTACGGATAACACAGTCATATTGTAGTGTCTAAAGGTTGGGCACACCTGGAAGCCAGCTACACCCTTCTAGTTTGATGGTGATCTCTACAAGCCTAGAATATGTGGGTATAATAATCACTACCACTTCTATCCTTCACTTTGAACAAACCATTTCAAATTAAAGTGGTACATTGCTTAGAATCCAGTTTCTTATTGAATCTCCAGATCTCCTCAGGTCATCTTTGTTGTCTATTGGTTTCTTTTCAAAAAAAAAATTCAAATTATTTTAAAAACATTTTTTTAAAGTGTATGTATGTGTACCATGTGTGTTTCCAGTGTCCATGGGAGGTCATAAAGATGAGTTACAGACAGTTGTGAGCCATCATGAGTGCTGGGAATCAAATCTGAGTCCTTTACAAGAGCAGCAGGTGCCTCCCAACTGCCTGTAACTCGGGGAATCTGACACCCTCTGGTCTCCACATATGACAGACATAAATCCACAGAGGTATACACACATACATTAGAAATGAATACAGAATGGGAAGTGTATGGGCCATGGTACTGCTAGGCCATCTCTCCAACCCTATTGTTGTTTTAAATAGAACAAAAGCAGTTTCTTACAAGCTACTCTTTAGTTGACAAAACATATAAGTATATGTATTTGTTATAGACATACTGTTACTATATTTTTAAACATCATGGGTTGGCTTGACATGATTAATCTCCTCATGTACTAACATATTTAATTTAATGTGAAGATATTTGAAATCTACTCTTGCCACTATTTTCAATCATATGCTATTTTTAAATTTGCTTATTATTGTGTGTATATTTATACTTTGTATGTGGAAGGTACAGACACACCCAAATGTGCATGGTGCATATGTGGAGGTTAGTGCACAGCTTTTAGCAGTCAGTTCTGACCTATAGTGGGCGATTGAACTGAAGATGTGAGCTTTGCATGGCAAACACTTTTACTCTCTGAGCCATCTTGTCAGACCCAGTAATCCGTCATCAATATAGTCACCATGTTCTACAATAGATATGAATCTATTCTGGTAGTTTAACTTTAGTTTTGTATCCTTTGCCCATCATACCCCTGGTAGCCACCATTTTATTCTGTTTCTGAATGTTCAACTTGAATATTCTGTATATAACTGACACCATGTGGTATTTGTTTTATCAATTCCTAGAATCTTTCTTATAACATAAGACCCTGGAGGGTTTTCTAGTCAAATAGTATTCTATTGTGTGTATATATACCATACTTTCTTTAGCTGTTTACCCATGGATGGTTACTTTGGTTGATTGCACATCTTGGCTCTTATGAGTAAGGTATCAGTAAACATAGGAATGTGCATGGTCCTTTGATATCTTGATTTCATTTCCTTTCAGTGTGGTTACACTGTATTTGTATACCCAGTAGTTATGCCTAGTATTTGAACTATTTGACTGTATGGCAGTTCAGTTTGAATTCTCTTGAGAAATTTCATTCTGGTTTTCATGGTGACTCTACCGCCTCGTATTCCCCCCAGCAGTAGACAAGGGTTCTCCCTACTGTACGTGCTCACCAGTACTTGTCATCTATCTTCAAGAGTATGCAGTAGCTGCCCTAACAGGTATGAGGTGACAACTCATTGTGGTTCTGATTTTCTTTTAGATAGTAATTAACAAGGATGAGCTTTCTTTCATATATCTATCAGCCATTTGTGTGTCTTCTTTTGAGAAATAAAATTTCATTTTCTTTACTCATATGTAGTTGAGTGGAGTTCCTTATATACTGTTTCTATATAGCCAGAGATATGAATAAATAGCATAAGATATTATGTGTGATGGTTGTTTTGTTTGCTATACATGCTGTTTAGTTGAAATTTCTTTGAGGTCATCTTTAAAACTGTGAACTGTCCCAGGTACATGACAGACAGGAACCAACAAGAGAGTGAGACTGGAAACTCAGCTATCATTAAGATTGATGTCATTTGCAGAGTCCAGTGCAGAAAATGTTGGTTTGAAGGACCATGACATGGGTCATCACTAGCTCTTTTGACTTGTACATGCTTCTATAAAATGCAAAGTTTAATGTGTCAGATGCCCAGTGGAGAAATGGTGGAAGGAAGATCACAATATTTTGAACATGCTGAGCTGCTGGTATTCTTCAGAGTTAGTGAAACGATAGCGTCATCTTCTACTCTTACATAACCTTGTGGGGTCTAGTTTATATGCTTGCAAGTGATAGAGTCTTCCTACAGAGGTCAAGATGAAATGAGAAGCCACGGAGGAATTGGAATCTAAGCTACAAGATACTACTGTGAGATGTGACTGATGCCTTAACGTCTATGATTAATACATTACATTCTAAATCCTAATCTAGACCAGCTTTATGTCAACATTCTAATATATATCTACTCTGTTCCTTTATTTCTCTAGCCATGATTCCCAGGGCTTCACCTGATTACATTATCCCCTGTCTCCTTCCTATCCCCATTTCCCCTTCTGTACCTCCAGATGAGCCTCTCATGCTCACTTCCACTAAATCCCAGTCTTTGCAGCCATTGTTTTCTTTGTTCTAGTGTCTGAGGGCAGCTTTTACAGCCTGTCTCCTGCTTGGGCACAGTTCATAGAAGCCTGATGATTTGTTGCCCTCCAGGGGCACCTAGTCAGTCCTATCCTCGTTAAAATGAAATGAATCCACTGCCAGGGAGGAATGACAGGCTTTCTAATATGACCTGGGAGTTTCATTTGTTTATTTTTCTTAATTTTCTTTCCCCCTCCCTCTCCTTCCTCCAGCTCTCCTATACTGCCCTACCTCCTCAAGTTGATAGTCTCTTCTCCTTTGGTAATTTCTGTTACATATATAGATGTGTATGCACAAATATATTGAAAAAACAACCCACTGAGCCTGTTTTTTATGTTATTTATGTCTATATAATTTCAGAGCTGACCACTCTTTATTGGACAACAAATAAGAGCACTCATTCCTGAGAGAAGCTATCTCTCCTTTGACCAGTACTCATTAGTTACTCTTTAGTAACTATAATTCTTTGTTTAGGGATGGACCCTATGAAATTTCCCCCTTTCCATGTTAATACATTCACTGATATTGTCATTGATCCAATCTTGTTTGTGAGCCATTTCTAGCAGAGACTATCTCATAGCAGACTCCTTGGTCCTTTGGCTCTTACAAATTTTCTACCTCCTTTTCTGCATTGTTCCTGAGCCATGGGTGTAGGAGCTGTGCCTTAGCTAGAGTTTCTATTGCTGTGAAAGAAACCATGATCATGGCAACTCTTATAAGGAAAGTGTTTAATTGGGGATGGCTTACAATTCAGAGGCTTGGTCCATTATTGTCATGGCAGGAAGCATGGTAGCATGTAGGCAGACATGGGGCTGGAGAGATAGCTGAGAGTTCTATATGCAATTGGCAGGCAGCAGGAAGAGAGTGACACTGGGCTGGGCTTGAGCATCTGAAACCTCAAAGCCCACCCTCAGTGACACACTTCCTCTAACAAATCCACACTTCCTAAGAGATCTACTCTTTATGGGCCATTTTAATTCAAACCACCACAAGCTGTGATGTAGATGTAACCACCAGGGCTAAGTTCTACACAATGTGTTTCTCTTTGCATTGTGTCGAGTGACAGAAGATCACTTTCCATGGGTCTGAAACCTATATTTGCTGTAGAGAGAGGCTTCTTTGATGAGGGGGCGGTAGCTATACTTATTTGTGCTGCTTTCTAAAAGGTCGAAGGGAGGAGAGGTGAAGCTACTGGAAGTTCTTGGTGTAATGGACAACACAAGGCAGTGGCAGCCTGAAGTCAGAGAAGTGACTTAGGTGTTTTGTTTTTTTTTTTTAATCTGAAAAATATGGTTGATAATATATAATGCAAATACTTGGTGTAGAATGAGACTGAATAATGATTTAGAGATTAGTGTCAAAGTGGTGCAGAAGAACTCCTATTTCTAGTCCCCAAACCTTGAGGCAAGTGTCTTTGGGGGAGAGGATGTATCCTTGGTATTTTAGGAAGTGAGGAGAGTGAAGATCAAGGCATTTCCATTCCTAGGAAGTCATTCCCTATGTTGAGAGTTGGAGCAGATCCAGATAGATTGGCACATCTCTGAATCTGAAGAACATGGATCTCTGGATCTGGTGGTCTGTATATGAAGCTGGGGATCTCCATGGTCTGCTGGTCCCCAGTGCCAGCTTGTTCCCTAGAGAGATGATCATGCTTTATGGACTTCAAGCTTGTATGGTCCAGTTAGATAATGATGAGAGGTTTTAAACATTACAAATTCACTGCCTTGACAAAATAAATAAATAAAACAAAACAAAACAAACGAACAAAAACATGGACTTTGTCACTGTTCCTTCCCTGAAAATAAGGTCATGTTGTTTCCAAAGACAATTTTCTGAAGGAAGTGGTTTATGAAGGGAAAACTCCCTAACTTGCTGGCATTCTCACAGAGATGCTATCAGCCATCCATGTCAGCACTCCTGGAGAGTGGTTTGTCTGCCTCCCACTCTTGCTATTTGCCGTGTGTCTTATGGAAGAGCCTGGGAGGGCTCAGCTAAATCTGACCTATGTAACGAAGACCCCAAGCAGAACTCCAGGATGGTTAAGCTTCCTTTGGCAAAGTTAAATCATCACTAGGACTTGAGCCATCTGCAGAAAGATTAGCTGTCTGCTCTTAGGCATCGGTGCCTTCCATCATAAAAACTTCAGCCTATTAGAGCTAAAAGGAAACCTAGAGGTTTCATCAGCCCAGCCCCTTCACATGACATATGAGAAAACTCAGGACCAGACAAGTGGTGAGTTTCCTGTGGTCACTAGGAACTGAAAGCATTAGAACTTGAACTGATAACTTGTGACTCCCTTGCACAAAATTGTTTCATTAGCTTGATGTGCTAAGCATCGTGAGATGAAGATAGAACAATGGCCTCTTCTGTACTTACAAGCACATAGAGAGGCTGAGCTAGGGAAGGTGGAGAGGAAGTAGGGGAGAGGTCTGTGAAGGCTCCTTTATAGTCCTCATCATCCGGGAAACCTCTCTGAGGGTGGGATGTCCTGGGAGGAAGAGAAAACACTGTGGCTCTGGAATACTCATAATAGGCTTGAAGTCCCTTTATAGACCACCAAAGTATGTACACATGTGGGTGGGTGAGTATAGAACATGAAAGTGTGTGTGTATTGCATGCTCTTGTGTGTGTGCGCGTGCACGTGTGTGTGTGTGTGTGTGTGTGTGTGTGTGTGTGTGTGTATGTGTGTGTGTGTGTGTGTGTAAGACAGGGAGTAAGCATTTGTCTCCTTCACTCCAGTGGCCTCAGTGCCAGCCACACTTGTTTACTTCCACATTAATACACTACAGTGTTAGAAGAAGATGTGCTGGGATCTGAGGAGAAACATCCTGTTCTGTTTTTTTGTATACAGACGAGACGTGATCTGTCTGTTTCCTAACTATCAGCCTGGTCTCTCCCTTCTGCTCCAAAGCCTTCCCTGCCACAATAGACTGTATCTCCTCTGGGGCTATAAGTTAAGATAAACCACTTTATCATCTCAGTTGCCTATGGCATTTTTGATATTTTTGTCACAGTATCAGAAGAATACTGGACTCAGTTCTCCCTGGCATCTCAAAGAGAAAGGAAGTCCTGTGTGGAGAGGATCCATGGAGAGTATCATGAGGACATGACACAAGTGAGGAACTGAAGCAATGTGAATCAGACAGGGCCTTAGCAACTAAGAGACGCAGTAGGTCAGAAAAAGCAATGGACATGGGCAGGGCATATGTCACAGCCCTGCTGTCCACTTTAGATGTGTGCAGGAGATACCTCCCAGCCCTGCTGTCCACTTTGAGGCTTTTGGAGTTAGCTCTGGCAATCATGACTAGCTACTGCAATGCTTTTAGTGGGAAGTACAGTGACCAACCTTGCTTTCAAAATGCTCTTTCTCACTTCTGTCTTGGAGATAAATCAGGGTCCGGGTGACAGTAGGAATAGGGGAGAACTATGAAGATGCTAGTGGGATATAGATTAGGGGATTGGTAGCTGAAAGGTAAAGTCATTCTGAGGGAAGAAACTTAGGAAGTAAATAGGACTATTGTTAGGAATTAATGCAGGAGCATGACAGCCATCAAGAAAGACTCACAGTGATCCCTGGCAAGGATGACCTGGAGCTGATGTGCAGCGGATGCACACCACATGTGGTTGTTGAAATTGGTGAGTGTCCCTGGCCTACGCTGCTGCAGTTGCCCTGTGTATCAGTTACTTCTCTTGTTGTCACCAAATGCCTTAGAGAAGCAGTATCAGGGGAGGGACTGTTTATTTTGGCTCCCGGTTTCAGAGGTGTCAGTCTGTACTTGAAAGAGAATCCAAGGAGAAGCCTGGGCATGATATCACTTCCAAGGATATCACTTCCAGTGAAGTGCTCCTACTGTGTGGCATTCCTCTCAGTACTGCCGGGATGCTGTGAATCCATCAAGGGATTAAACATTTGATGAGGGAGAGCCCACATCATCTCAGGAGCTGTCCTCATAGACACACCCAGAGGGGTGTATGATTATCCCAGGCACTTCGCCTTACAATCAGATTGACAATCAAGGCTAACTCCTATACCACATGATGCCTTGAATCTGGGAACACAGTTCCTGAATTTATTTACTGGCTCATCCTAGCTCCTTTAGGGAACTGCTTTCATTCTGGATAATTCTGTCAGACAGACCAATTTGTAGAGTTTTTGGTCCAAGCCTAAAACTCGTATTAAATTAGAATACAAGGTTTCAAAAGTGAATCGTGTTTTATTTCCTTTCTGTCAATTGCCCTTAACCTCAACATTTATATCATGAGCAAAACACTGTGGTTAATGGAATTCTTGGAAAGAGAAGGATATTTAAAGTGAATTGTTCTGATTTTTCACTGGGAAAGTAATGTCCTAGCAAGGTAAAATGAGAGGCCACCAGCCTTTTGGGGTGTGGAGAAGGGACTGTAATGAGGGGAAACAGCCCAGTAGAGTGGCCCAGGAGTGTGGTCAGTGTAACCTAGATGTCCCCAACTTCTCCAGCAAGCAGGGATATTGCTTCTCCTTTCATGCCCAATGGCATGAATCTGGACCCTCTTCTTATCCTTCACTTCTTATCCAATGTATTTCTGGAACTTTCCTATCATTCATTCCATTTGTACAATGTATCCTGGTCACCCATCATATCCAAGCCTGGGCTCCCTTTCAGGGTTGATGCTACAAGTTCACATTTGCAGGCTTAACAGCTACCTCCCTGTTTTGATATGTAGGGACTGAGGCCACTGTCAGAGTATAAGAAGCTCACGACTACATAGCCATATGCAGTGCCCATTTCCCAGGTCTGGCTACTGGCTCATTCTGAGAATAGTGAATAACAGTACTTAAGAAAATTTAATAGTAGCTTAGAAATAGTATCAAAATCAAAATCACTATATATATATATATATATATATATATATATATATATATATATATATACACACACACACATATCCCTTGAAATTAGATACAGGCTGTACTGTGTCCCAGATCTCACCACAGGATAGTCTATTAAGTATCTCTCTGCCTAGAGTTGGGCGGGCTGCCAAGCAGAGACCATCCCAACTCCTTTCAGCAGTGGATCCATCTTTAGAATACTTGCAACCAGGGTCCAAATCTTGAAGCTCTGCACAGAGAGGTGCCAAAAAGGAGAGAGATTGCCAGTTTTTCATCTAGCATGTAAGGAACCTGTAAGGCACCACTGTGTCCTGACTACAAGTAAAAAGTTGAACAAACTGATAACTAACAACCTGTCTTATATCTACCGTAGATATGAGACCATGGAGGGGGCTGCTTCCTTTGAATTGGGAAAGAAAAGCCAAAAGGAGCAAAAGGAAAGTATAAATTAGCAATTTAGAAGCAGTGAGCAAAGGCTTTCATGGGAACCTGTACTGAGATAGGGAATCCCAAAGAAGAATTCAAAGGCTCAGTGTAGACAAATCAAGTTTAAAAATCCTCAGGGGTACCCAATCATAGAGAATGCTGCACCAGTTTTGTGAGTTTTTACCCTCAGGTGTTCACTCACAGTGAGTGTCAGAGAATTCCCCCTAATGCAGGAAAAAAACATTTGGAAATATCCTATAGCAGTCAATGATTCTTAGCAAGACCAGGATCAAAATATAAAGGACTTTTCTAGAGTATAAACTAATGAGGATATTCGGAACTTATTAGACCTGAGAGAGAAAGAAAAATAACCAGTTCTGGCCAATCACAACCAGCTTGTCTCCTCTCCAAAGAGACAGGATTCTGGATCACAATGCTGAAGTTCACTGGAAGTGCAAGTTCAATTAAAGGATCGGGCCCACATGTAGACCGTCGATGCTACGACATGGTTTCACTCCCACACCCTGCCACCACACCACTAATAGCTGGCCTATTGGTGATTGTCCACCTTATCCAGGGCATCACATCCATCTGTCAGGAAAAAAAATTACAAGGCGTATTAATAAGCAAAAGAAAAAAACCATAGTTTTATGAGAGAAAGCGTCAGAAGTAGGGATGTGAATCTGCTGGACTGTCAGGCTTGCAACTGAAAACAACTGTGTTTCATTTGGAAAGGATTCTGATGGGTAAAGGAGACTGCCTAGGAACAGATGGACGTGCAAACGGAGAGAAACTACAACCCAAAAGGAAATGACAGAAATAAAAAGCACTAATGGGAACAGAGACTGCCTTTGCTGGACAGGCATGACTGGGGATTTGCAACATAACGATAGCTCAGTAGACACTGGCAAAGCTGAGAAATGGGAGAGAATGACCAGAAAAAAAACCTAGAATGTACAAGAACTGTGAAACAATTACAAGAAAACCTTCACAGTTAGGACTATCAGAAGGAAAAGAAAAAGGAAGGACAGAAGCAGTAGATGAGCCCACAGGGACAGAGAATCTCTGCAAAATAATGTCAGATGCCAGACTCCCTCCCCGAAGATGTATTAGCTTCAAAAGGTACACATTAAAATTTTAAAACCTTGAAAGGAGCCCGAGGACAAGGAGGTCTTGTAGAGGAACAAAGTTAAAAACTAGATCTAGCTTCTCAGAGGCCATGTAAGCCAAGGGAGCAGGGGTACCAATATAGAATTCTGAGCAAGTTGCTATGGCTTATATATGGGCTTCCCATGGGTTTGTGTGCTTGGAATGTGGTCCTCCATATGACAGTGCTAAGAAACGGGAGGGAGAAATGGGAAGTCCATGGGTCACTGGAGATACTTTCTTCTAATGATTGAAATTGTTCTCAGGAAACACCTGAGTTCACCCTCACGAGAGGGTTGTAAAGAGCAAGCCCAGCCACCCCAACCCCTCTGTCCCTGTCAAGTGCTCTCTTGGTTGTGATCCTTCCCAGAGCCAGGACTACACTACAGCTGTGCCCTTTGATGCTCAAAAACCGTGAGCTAAATGAGCCAGCCTTTTCTATTTGTAAAGTAGTCAGTCTTAGGCATTGCATTATAAAACATAAAACAAGCAAAAACAAACAGAACCAGAATAATAGACCTGTTACATTAACCTTCAAAAAGAAGACTTCTTCAAATGAACAAAAATCCATAGTTTGTTGCTATCTTTCAAGAAACATGAAAGGCCTATCTTACAAGAAACACTGTGGTTTTGTTTTGCCGTTGAAAGTTCTTTAAAAGAAGAAAAATTAAATAGAGCAGACTCTCAGTTCTCCATTAAAGAGGAGAATCCTGGGTTTAGAGGTATCCGTCTCTATGCCTTCCCCACTCCCCCCAGTACTAGGAATTGAACCTAGGACCTTACACATGTAGGCAAGTATTCTACTACTGAGCTATATCCTTAGCCTTCTTAATTTTTTTTAATTGCTTTGACATACAACGTTTTGTTCAAAATTATAACAACATTGCATTCTATTGTTTATGTTTATACTTGTGCATATGTTCATGTGTGCATACTTTTGTATGTGCCTGCATAATTTCATGATAATGACACAGAAACAGAAGGTAAATGTAGAGTATTTGACTCCTAAAAGCAACATTACCCATCTAGTGGCATAGTGTTATTTGAATATGACACTGAATTTATTAATGATGTACATTGCAACCTCTAGGACAACTAAAAACTAAAACTATATAATATGTAAAAGGAAGAAGAAATAATACAGTAGGCAACAGGGAAGCAGTTGTTTAAAATGCTCAGTTACAACTATCAAGAAGAAAAAAAAAGCTGGAGAGATGGCTCAGCAGTTAAGAGCACAGACTGCTCTTCCAAAGGTCATGAGTTTAAATCCCAGCAATCACATAATGGTTCACAACCATTCGTAATGAGATCTGCTGCCCTCTTCTGGGGTGTCTGAATACTGCTACAGTGTACTTATTTTATTTATAATATTTAATTTATAATTATATTAAATTATATTATGTATAATTATATAGTTATATATTAATTTATAATATTTATTTATTATTTTTTATAATCTTGCCGGGTGGTGGTGGTGCCGTCCTTTCTCCCAGCACTTGGGAGGCAGAGGCAGGTAGATTTCTGAATTTGAGGCCAGCCTGGTCTACAGAGTGAGTTCCAGGACAGCCAGGGCTATACAGAGAAACTCTGTCTAGGAAAAAAAAATTGGAAGATAGGAATCTGGAGAAAACATTAACAATATATAGATAACTATCCAACTGTACCAATAAAAATCTTTAGTGGCAATGGTCTAGTTACAATAATCAAAAGAAATTCTTGCATAGAATCAAAAGTTATATGTTTTCTAAAAAAAAAAAAATCCACTTAAAGAGTAAGCTACATGTGAATCAGAAGCAAATAGACAGAGATCAATTTGTGATGTTAAGTCTAATTTAAAAAAACAAAGCAGACTAGAGCAGGAAGTTTTATCAGAGACAAAGAAGGGCATCATGTCAAGATAGAACAAGTTCATTTTTCAAGAAAAGATAATCCACAATGCACACATATAACAAGACAGTCAAATTATATGAAGCAAGAGTTGATTAGACAGATTCACCAACCTATGCTGTTGGAAATTTTAACATCCTATATCAGAAAAGGACACACCCAGATGGCTGAGAATCAGTGAAGCCAGAGTGGAGTTCAACAGTACTATCCATCAGCTACTAGAACACTTCTTCCAGCACAACAGAGAACACATTCTTTTCAACCTTGTAAGGAATAGGCATTCTGACAGACCATATTCCAGGCCATCAAACACATTTTAACAGATTTGAGAGAACACTAACCATACAGTGTTTTCTCTCAGACCCCAGTGCAATTAAACCAGAAATCAATTAACAAAAAGGAAGAAAATATCATAATATTTGGATACTAAACATACTTTCAAATGACCTATAAATGAAAGACTACATCTCAAGCTAAATTTGAAATTTTGAAATGAAGGCGAAGTAAAAACACAATTTATCAAAATTGGCCCAGTGCACTCAAAACAGTGTATCATTTTGAACATGTTTATTAGAAAAGGATAGAGCTAGAATTAGTAGTGAACTTCTGCTATGGGCAACCAGAAAAGATGAGCAAATGACACCCAATATAAATATGGAAAAATTAAAATTGGAACAGGAATCGAAAAATAGAAAATAGGAAGTCAATAGAGAAAAATAACAAAATTATTTGGAAAGATCAATGAAATCAGATTATATGTGAAGGTGGTTGATCCTGATTATCAAATTGGTTGGATTAAGAGATAACCCAGGGGGAAAGGAAAACTTGCTTCTTGTTATGTCTCTAAAAGTTTCTGAAAATTATTAACTAAAGGGAAAGACTTGTTCTCAAAATGTTTTATAGAGAAAAGAAGGAGAAGGAGAAGAAGAAAGCCTGAAGGAACAGGCTCTCTCTCTCTCTCTCTCTCTCTCTCTCTCTCTCTCTCTCTCTCTCCCTCTCCCTCTCCCTCTCCCTCTCCCTCTCCCTCTCCCTTT
>JADRCD010126080.1:2221-24910 GCA_019843815.1 Montemys delectorum | reverse complement strand
TTGATCTTATAGTAGAAGCTATTGGGGTTCTCTTCAGGAAATTTTCCCCTGTGCCTATTTGCTCGAGGTTCTTCCCCACTTTACTTTCTATTAGTTTCAATGTATCTGGTTTGATGTGGAGGTCCCTGGAACAGAATTGAAGACCCAGAAATGAACCCATACACCTATAGTCACTTGATCTTTGACAAAGGAGCTAAAACCATACAGTGGAAAAAAGACAGCATTTTCAACAGATGGTGCTGGCTCAACTGGAGGTCAACATGTAGAAAAATGCAAATCGACCCATTCCTTTCGCCTTGTATGTTCTCTAATTCTTTAGCTTGAAGTTTAGAGGTGTGCAATTGCCTCCTTGGAACGTTGTTTACTCATGTGCAAAATGAAGAAGACACTTACTTTATGAGCTGTTTAGAACACTGAACAATATGTATCAGACTGTGCCGGGCAGTCTACAGTTTTAGTTATTTGAATGATTAATGTTCTAGCTTACATTAAATTTTCTGTTGGAATGTATGAGCGCACATTGACATGTTAAAATAATTGTAACAATCTGTCATCAGGACACTAACACATTCTGTTGAAATTAGAAAGTAGAGAGAATTTGTTTTGTTTGAGATTGAAAAAGAAGACAAAAGTTAAAAGTGTTTCTTTTTAAAATTTTTCTCAGAGTTTTCAAGAATGAAGATGTAGGTATGTTAGGAAGCAGGCAGAATTCATGAGTGAAAAATCATGGATGTTTACAGATATGCAACATTTTCACAGGACTCTTTATTGTGAATAGATAAGAAAAATGGAAATTGCTATTGCTGGATGTTCCAGAGCTTTTGTTGATATCTTCATGTAATAAGTTTTAAAAGTCCAGTAAATTTAAAATGTAGAAAGGTAAGTACTGTAATAATTTTTTAAATTAGCTTCAAATTAGACCAAAGCCCACTTAACCAACTTTCATTGTTCCTATTCTTTTGTGGTATGTTTGTTTTTCTAATGGAGTAGAGGCAGGTTCTGGAGGTTGTAACACTGGGTCCTAGAAGTGTAGATAGGTGACGTATTGCACATAGTGATTTCTCATAAATACAGTGATGAGTTAATTTTTATAAGCATTCCGTAGCTATGAGGATTCTGCTAAGAATGGTAAAGAGATAAGATTCTCCCTCGTAGCTGAAAGCACTCCTGAGTTTGCCCCAAGGTCCAATTATCCTCTTGACAAGAGATTAGATCTGGTGTGTACTTTTTTCCCCCCTTCTCTTACAGGACCTCTTTAATAAAAAATAATGAATCCACCCCAAGCCAGTTGTGTTAACTCTTTGCTCTTTAAGCACTATGAGCAGAAAAATACCCTCAATTTTAGTATCATATTTATAATAAATCCTGATGAATTTATTAAAATTGGCAGAATGTTTTACATATAGTATTTTTTGACACAATCTGGTATGCCTAGATCTAGCAGACTATGTTTACAAATGAAATTAAAGAATCAGGGTGAGTAGTCTAGCCAAGAATGTATAGATACAAATATTATAATTAAGATGTGAATCCAGACTTTTCTTGATCATGAACTTCCCATGTACCACACTGATCTCCTTAAAACACAAACACTTAAAATCTATAATCTAATATTGTTCTCAGATGAGAAACTTGAGACTTTTTGTCCATATATGCGTTAATTTAATCCCCTCCCCCATCCAGTCCTGACAACTCAGAAAACCTTTGAGGGAGCAGTTACTGAACCTCTAATAGGTATCCCAACAGCTTTCACTTTGTGGACGCTGGAATGTTCAGAAAGCGAGTCTAACATGATAGAAAACTTTAATTCTGGCCACACACGTTAGTTCATGTACCCCTTTACTCACTTGAAGAGAACTAAAATGGCAGTTACCAAATACGAAGTGTTAAAATTCTTATGATCAAGGGGATAGAGAAAAGGATGCCTTTTGAGTACTTAGAGAATAATAGAACTCCACTAGTGTGTTTGGACTAAACTCTATATTCAAGTAGCAGGCAGGAGCTGAATGAGATTCTCAAAGCCCAAGTGCCTTGACTTGTTGATGTTAAGGGCCTCTTTGTCCTAGAGAATGTCTTGATTCTTTTTCCTTTACTCTCTTTCCAGCAAAAATCTTTTATCACTTTCATATAATATGTCAGACACTGCACCTGTTACATTTTCTCTTGCTCTCATGTTTCCAACAGCACAAAAATCATAGGCTACTGTATGCATTCTGTTTCTACCCTGTTTTTGAAGTAACAGAATAGTTTGACTGCCAGAAATAGAGCAATAGGTTTAATATCTTTGTATCTGTGTTTAGTAGGTAGTATATGGAGGATAAATAGCAGTTTGCAAATTTTGAAAAATCTGTCTACTTGTTGTTAAAGTGCTTGAACATGTAATTTGAGGTTTCTCTTGAGCAAGTGCTCATTTTAGCTATGGGTTGATATTGTTCTTACCTACAAAAAATTTATTATCTTTTTTCCTTTTTGTAAAACATACATATTCAACCATTTATAAATGAGAAAAAATATGCTTATAAAGATTACAATTATGCTTTCAGGTATTCATATTTTTTTCACATATACATGATTTACTGCAGGAGCTTGCTTTCAAGTCTTAGAAGACATGCTATTTCTTATAGTAGAGTGTATTCAAGAGAACTAAAAATAAACAATAAGATTTCAGAAATATAATAGCCTAAAATGATAGTTGTTGATGTATTTTGGTTGTTCAACTTAAGCTCTGACAATTCATGTGTAAGATGATTCAAACGTGGATATACCTTGAAGGGGTCATAGTGAGATTACTTCTGAGTCCTTTTCTTATGCAAATCCCTTCACAGAGAAGTAAAGGACTTTATAGATGGTTATGCCTAAGATTGAGAATTGCTAAGATGACTTCCAGTCCCATTGCCATCAGTTAATATTTTCTGCTTGCTTTTTCTTTGACAAACAAATTGTTGGATTTATTTGTAAATGGTTTAGCTTCATGTTCTTAATGGTGAAATGTATCTTCTTCTCTCTCAAATTTCTATTTCATGGGGTCACATATAGGAATGGAAGAGGTGATGCCTAGCATATTGCTACCTGGCAGGACTAACCATGGCTAGTTCCTATTCAATTCATTCTTCACATTTCAAAGGTGTCTCTTCATAAGTTCTGCTCCTTCTATGCTTCATGTACATGTCCTGTCCCACTCCCCAGCTCCCTCCTCTGTGCTCTCATATTCTGTCACATCACATCATTTACTCCTTTTATCCCACACTGTGGAATTTTCTTGCTGCAATATCTCTTCATTTGTTTTGTTCTCTCTGCATAGAACATGTTTCATAAAGTAAACAAAACTTGTTTCCTCTTGTACCTTCTATGAGAGTATATAAGAGAACATGTGATATACAAATATTAAATAAGTGGAGGCAGAAAAGGAGCATGAAGACAGGTGTCCAGTGTAAGTTGACTTTTTTTTTTCTATTGTAGTCAAACACCACAGTTTAGATGGTTTCCTTAGGAAGAGAAAATTTCCTCTATAGTATCTGATCTACTAAAGTACTGGCTGAGTATTATGTTGAAAATAGAACAAACATGGCTGGAAAAAATGGCCCAAATTTGCAATTTGTAAAAGGAAATAACTTAAGAATGGTCTATTGTGTCCACTCCAGGACTTAATTTAGAAATCTGATTACTCATGGGATTGAACAAGAGCTGATGAGGAGATAAAGCTGCAGCCAAAGGGACTTCATTTCTTCCTTTGTAGTGAGGCATCTTGAATATCCAGCTGAAGCTGCTGTGAATTAATCCAATTAAAGACCATCTTTCATGGCTACTGTGGGTTGTTTTGTGAAAGTTCACATATATGTGAGGAAAACTTACTGTTCAATCTAATCCCCATGGGGAAGAGTACCTTTGCAGGTGAGGTAACCATCTACAAATAGAATTCCTCTGTCCGTGGATCAGTATGTATATATATATATTTAGAGTAGGATGGAAGGAATTATCTTTTTGTTTTCTTTGTATTGAAAAGCTAGTTGATTGAATACCTTCCCCAAGGATTCAGCTATGTTAATAACATTGGCTCTGGAATCTAAGTAACAAATTCAATACTGGCCAGTCTTTAACTGGGATTATGACTCCACAAGCCTCAATTTCCTCTGCTATGAGGAGTTGATATGATAATTGGGTGATTTATAGGATTGGACACACACATACAAACACACACATACACACACACAAACACACACAAACACACACCTACACATACCTGTGAGATATAAGGCAGTCACATCTAAGTAGTGAGTAAAATACTGCTCTCAACTCAAAAGCTGCTGAATTTGAACCTGTCTCCTAGTTTCATGTGTCAGTCTATTTTTAGTAAAAATGATTTTTGAGATACTATAATTATATTATTTCACCACTCCTTTCCTGAGGAGGGTTTGCTATGAGATTGCATCATGTATTAGACTTTTAGTCCCTAGTGCAATGAAGTTGTGACTTGAGACCTTTTAGAATTGATTAGGTCATTGTGACTCTTTCCTTACAAATGAATTAATGCTGTAATCATGATAATTGATTGCTGAACAAGAATGAGTCCCACACCCACCTTTTGCCTCTCGTGGGATAATGCAGCATGGAGGTTCTCATGTAATATAAGCTTCTTGCTTAAGGTATTCTAGCCTCCAGACCTATGAGAATTAAGCCTCTGTTCTTTGCCAACTGCCTAATCTTAGAAATTCTGTTGTAGTATCATACAATTGACTTAGTCACTCAGAAGTGGAAATTAGAGAAGTGATGGAGCGTGTACGTGGTCTCCCTGTGCTTTTGAAGCTGGGGCTTTTTGAAGTAAATGTTTCTGCTATTTTCCAGGAGCTATGAAGAAGTAAGAATTAAGATGGAACTTTGATATGCTGGTGGATATGTCAAGTGGCAGGAGAGGCAGTTTTGGATCACAGAAAAATGGATCAGGCTGCTAGGGTACCACTATGAGGCTGCAGCATTTGACGGCAATTACTAAATATTGCTAGTTTTCTGTACTTCAAAGGGGAATATTTGAAGTATATTCTTTTTTGAAATAAAAGTGCTGCATTAAAAATCTTATCTTTGGGACATGGTTATATGAACGGAAATAAAACCGATTTAGGTACCTTTGTTCTTTGAGGCTCCCATGTTTCTTGGAGAGAGCACTTATATTTTATTTTTTTCAAAATACCAAATGAGCAGTGTGACATTTATATGAAGACTTTGAAATTTCTCTAAAACCTCTAGGACGGGAAAAAAAAGTAAATAAAAATGTATTCTATTCATAGGTAGACGTGAGAGTGTATCCATACTTAAGGTTGTTGTGCCCTCAAGTAGTTGACAAGGGAGATAAGAAAACATATGTAGTTAAAGTGATCTTACTTTATTTTAATTTTATGTATAAGAATAGTTGCCTGGGTGTATGTCTATGCACACTATATGAGTCTGATGTCCACAGAGACCAGAAGAGGACATCAGATCCTCTGGAACTAGAGTTACAAGTGCTTTATGTGCTGCCAACTGTGTCCTCTGTAAGAATAGCATGTGTTTGTCAACAGAGTCATCTCCATAGCTCTTGTACCTTATTTTTCAATACTTTCATTGGTCATTGAAAACCTATAACATTTTAAATCAATAGTATAGCTCTTAATACTGCAGGGTTTTCTTTGAGGATGTTGCTTAACTCAGAACCTCATGGTTTATTTCCATCAGTCAATTTTTGCAAGCCAGTATCAGTGCATTTTCTGGGACGTGTGGAGAGACAAGCTCACACTGGACCTAATACTTAAAAGGATGACTATCAAAATGAGCAGAATTTGTGGAAGATAATAGATGTTAATCATGAGGAGTCTCAGAAGGTTTTTAGTTTAATTGAAGTATCCCTTCATTAATTTGTACTCATGTAAGTTAAATTTTAGCATTAGTTTAACTTAATGTAGAATTCTCCTCTAAGCATTTGTGACCCAAAAGTCCTTTAGGGAACTCAATTTGGGAATGGAAATAAAATAAAACAAGACAAACAAAACAAAACAAAGCACAACACAAAAGAAAGAAACAAAAATTCGAGACAGACACAGCATACAATGTTCTTAAGTAGTTCCCATTGTTACATTCCCTTTGAGTGGACATAGGTATCTGAATAGGCAGGTATATCCAGGGTCTGGCATGTCATTCATAGATGGATAGATGCTGCCTCTCAAAGTTGTTGTTAACAGATTCTGAAGAGATGGTTCAGCAGTTTGTATTATTTTCAGCACCCACAAGTTGCCTCACAACTGTGTATAACTTCGTTGAAGGGATATGACACTGACTTTTGTCCTCTATGGGTACCAGGCACATACACAGTGTATGTACATATATGCAGATAATGTACTTATAGAATAAAATAAAAATAAATCTGTTAGAAAAAGTTATTGTCAGTAGTATTTATAGCTTTGATATATGTTAAGACTGTGATGATATGAATTTATAGAGATCCGCATACACAGCTCCCCTCCACAGCCTTTATAGCTCTGTTCTTTGGTATTTTGGTGTTAATAGGATCACATTTACTCTTTCCACGAGTGCAATGATGGCTGGAATGCTGGTATTCTTTGACTCTAAAAATTGATCATTTTAAGAGTCATGAGAAGATTTTTCCATTACCGCAGATGCCAACCACATGCCTGTTTTGATGTTTATAGGGTTTGATATGAGCTTTATTCATCAAGCAATTTTACCGATGAGTATCTCTTTACAACCTATCCAAATCTTTCCTGAGTACGGTTTACTTGAATGAATATTTGCTGGCTGTGTTCTTTCTGTTATGACCCTCAGGATTGCCCCTGCTGCTCCTGATGCCAGCTTTAGGTGTTTACCAGCTAGGGACAGGATGTTTTAATTAATCCTTCTAACATGCTTCAAACTTATCATTGTATTTTTCCGTAATATTCTTTTATTAAAAAGAATATTCTTTCTATTTCTTAATGCTATTTGTATCTATTGGATTTTCATGAGAGCTTTGAGTTAATTGGAAGATTATTATATCTTAGTGCTCATTTCTCAAGTTCCTAAAAGTCACTTACATCACTCAGTAAGGTGCTGCTACATTTTTCAAGTAGCTCTTTTACGCAGGCAGGAACCTGGAGGTGCTTTCAGCAGTAGTTCTGGTAGAGGAGCTTGTAACTTGTGCTTATCAAATGCGTGAACTTGAGGACTCACCCTACTGTCTCAACTTCTCCTGGTCCATTTGTATTGTTGTAAAGAAACACAAGAAACCAAGTACCTTATAAAGAGCCGATGTTTCTCACATATCTGAAGGCAAGCAAGTAGAAGTTGGACTTTTGACAGATCTGCATTCTTTGAGGCCCATGGTCTCTGCTCCCCATGCGCAATCTAATTTCTGGGTCCCTACATGGTTGAAGTCAGGCTGTATTCATTGTTTCAGCCCCTTTGTACAGCTCTAATTCATTCTTTTGGTGGAGCAGTCATAATAGGCTAATTTCCCTAAAGGGCCTGAGAGTAACACCACAGTGGGGATTAAGTGTCAAGGTAAATTTGGGAGAGGGTATATTCAAACTATACCTCAGCTGGATAGTAGTCATTTTTGTGAGATTAGATTTTAGAAAGCAGTTTCATATAAGGATCTTATTTGATCCTCTCAATTATTGTGAAGTGGATGCTCCCATAATCTCCATTTTTGCAGACAGCTTCTGCCCTAGATGATCTTTTATCCCCATTGACATGTCTTTAAATCCTGAATATCCTTCAAAGTCAGTTAAAATGTTACCTCTTCCCTATAGACTTTCTTGATCTCCCCACCCCACTGAAGGAAGTAAGCTCCTCTTTTAGTTGCCTTTATTTTTGCCTTGCAAAGGAAATGCATATTTTTGCATTTTATGTCTTTCTGAGACCAGATAATTATAGCACTCAGCACAGTGCCTGCTAAATAGAGGTCATGAGAAAAGCCATAGGCCTACTGTCTGTCTCAAACTTGTGTAAGTTACAGAAAGAGAGATTCAGCAGCACAGGTCTTATTCCTCATAGCAAACATCCCAGGTACACTCAGACTACTAGGGAGTTGCAGTCACTAGAGAATGAAACCCATATTTTTTATCAGATATTTTCTTTATTTACATTTCAAATGTTATCCCCTTTCCTGGTTTCCCCTCAGAAAAAAATCCCCTATTCCCTCCCCCGGCTCACCAACCCACCTTTTCCCTCTTCCTAGCCCTGACATTTGCCTACACTGGGGCATAGAGCCTTCACATGACCAAGAACCTCTCCTCTCATTGATGACCGACTAGGTCATCCTCTGCTACATATGCAGCTGGAGCCATGAATCCTACCATGTGTACTCTTTGGTTGGTGGTTTAGTTCCTGGGAGCTCTGAGAGTAGTAGTTAGCTCATATTGTTGTTCCTCCTATGGGGCTGCAAACCCCTTTCATGTCCTTGGCTTCTTTCTCCAGCTCCTTCATTGGGGACCCTGCGCTCAGTCCAATGAATGACTGTGAGCCTCCATTTCTGTATTAGTCGTGCACTGTCAGAACCTCTCAGGAAACAGCTATATCAGGCTCCTGTCAGCCAGCACTTGCTGGCATCCACAATAGTGTCTGGGTTTGGTGACTGAATATGGGAAGGATCCCCAGGTGGAGTAGTCTCTGGATTGTCCTTCCTTCAGTGAAATCCCTATTTTTATTCCTAGAGTACCCACTCATATTAGGCCATATCCTCACTGCAAAACCCAGCATGATTGTAAGTGACCCTTGGTGCAAAGAATATTAGAAATGCCATGTGTGTGAAAAGCTCTTATTTCAATCTCCCTCTTTCTTCTCTTCTTTTCCTTGCACAAAACTGCACACTGCATGTGTGCTGCTGCTGCTCTTTGTCAGATTTTCACAGGATGGCTTTGTGACGTCTACTAGTTCATACATGCTGCTGCCTTTTTACTTAAGAGGATCAAAAGGGGATTTTGACTGCAATTTGTATTTTATTAAAACATGTGACAATGTTTTTTTGCATTGTGGGTCACACAGACTCTTCAACAGGGACACATTTACCTCTGCTCGTTTACAGCATGTGACTGTATCAGGTTTAGATGCTAATCTTCTAAAGCTCTACGATCAAGTGGACAGATATATGTTACAGAAGCTATTTATTTTTGTAGGTTATAATCAACAGGATGTACAATTTCTTAGTGTTTTTGTTGTTCCAAACATGTTTGGCAATCTGAAGACAGACCCTTTAATTAAGAATTAAAATGTAATAGTACCAGTGTTTCCAACTTTATACCATTTATAAAAGGGACATTACGGATTTCATTCTTAAGAAAATCAAATGGGAAATCCATGATAGTCTGCTTTCTTCCAGTTAACAAAAATAACACAGATCCTTGATTAAAGGGGAAAGCCCATGCAGCGCTTCTGTATGCCAGTTTAGTTTTTATTCTGCTATAAGCTTTGATCAATGCTGGTTCCTTTCCTCTCTCTCTCTAAACAGAAAGAGGTCAGCATAAACTTGCTTGTCAAGGATCTGACAGAACAGATTTACAGTGCAGATTAGATTGTGTTAGAGTGTTCTCTCCTTACACTTTGCCTTAGGTGTTGAGTTTTTTTCTTTTTAACTGATCTATATGTATATGTGTCATTTTCTCTCATGAAAAAAATACAAACATAAAACATCTAAGTTGCTCCAAGAACTGTGAGGTTGTTCCAAGATCTTTGATGTATGGTTAACCAGCTTTAAAAACATAAAGAAGAATGAATTGTTTACAGATGAGAAGTACAAGGATAACTAGGAAATTAATATGGGAAGTCAGACATCTTAAGGCTTATTGAATACATTCAAAGAAAATAGCACAATTACAAGTGCATATTTTTATATGGACCTTTATTTTTATTAGATTTTAAATAAAGCTAGGCCTATGCATCAAAAGTCATGGAAATTGAAGCAATTTTTTTAAATATACGGGTCAAGAGAAAAATATCTTCCCTCCTTACTATCTAGGTGATTCAGGTTAATTATTTTTCTGACCTAAATCTTCTGGGAAATGACTTTAATTATCCTGTTAACCTTGCACGTGTAACAAAGTTTTAGTAAGCCACAGAATCAGAAGAATATGGTTTTTAAATGTAAAATCACTCAAGCCCTTTCCTGATGTGCTGCTCCTCATTTAACTAGTATTAAAGGGATCCCTTTGTCACAATCAGTTCAGAGGCTTCTCATGACCAGGAGTCTCAGAGAAGCTGATCAAATGTGTGGGGTCATTTCTCTTTCTTCCCCTTGTGTAAAGTTTTCAGCCCAACTGCATGCTGTATTTTTCTTTTGCTGTTGTGGTTCTATATACTGTGCAACTTAAAACAGCAGCATATTTTGCTTTTCTCATCGTTCTGGAGGCTGAAGTGCAAAATAATTCATGCCAAGAGGACCACGCTGGGCCTGGAGCTTTACTGAGACGTCATCCTTGTCCTTTCCTACTTTCCGATGGTAGCTGACACTAGTGATGCTCCTTGACCTGTATCTGCATTCCTCCCACACAATTTCTACAATTTTCATGGTAATTTCTTAGTGTGTTTATGTCTTCACATGAGATGTTTTTTTTCTCTCTCATCTAAAATGCTGCCCCCTTCCTTCCCCCCCTTCACCTCTGCTAGGCTACTCCCCCTTCCCCCCTAGTAGTCTCTCACCCTGTTGCATCAAATCTTTGCAGGATTTGGTGCATCCTTTCACACTGAGGCCTGACATGGCATTTTGCTACATAGGTGCCAGGGGCTTTGGATCAACACGTGTATGCTCTTGGTTGGTGGAGGCCCCATTTGGACTAAGGGTCTACTCTACCCCAGTATGACCTCTTACTAATGAATTAATGTACAACACAATTTCCAAATGAGGTCAGATTCTGATATTCTGGGGAATGATTTTGATGCATCTTTTTTTGGGGTGGTGGTGGTGGTGAATAGAGTTTCCCTCCTAATAAGTGGTTGTGTCTATTTTTAGGCCAGAAGTCTGGCTCACTGCCATTGAAAATTTCCACATTGTCACACCTAATAATAGATTTCATGTCATCATAATAGCCCATTTTTTTTCATGTCATGGCCATGGCACTACATGTCTGAGAGCTTTGATCTCTGCTTGCTATAATTCCTATCATAGAGAACTGGTGCTTATCAAAGTAAACAAAAACTATAGCTTTAAATGACTATTCCTATAACTACTCTGCATTTAGGCTGATCTGATGGGATAAATCTATACTATTCTTTGACTCCTTAATTTCATGTACTATGGTCCACCTGGAGTTTTCCAGATTTGTAGCATTTTTCTTTTTAGTAGAATTTCCCAATTTCACACATGTTTCTATGCCTTTTACTACCTCTAATATATGCTAATATTTGCCTCATTTTTATCTCTGTGATATTTTATATCTCAATATCCTACCAGACATGCCATAGAGATGAGCCTTAGGTTTAGATGTTGTTGCTGCTGCTGCTCTTCTCCCTTCTCCCTTCTCTTTTTCTTCTTCTCCTTTTCTTTTTCTTGTTCTCCTTTTCTTCTTCTAGCTGCTTCATCATCACTATCATCACCATCACCATCATCACCATCACCATCACCATCATCATCATCATCATCATCATCATCATCATCATCATCATCAATCATCTCCAGTCAAACATGTATTTTTATTAGAGTCATGTTTGTGGTAAATCTATGCATGTTTTATAGCTCATAAATTCTCATCCATTAGCTTTTTCAGTGACTGTCTCACCCTTTTAACCATCCAGTTACTGTACTATTTTGAACCAGCTTTCTATTCTCAATCATTGCAGTGTCTTTCCTAGTTGGAATACTGTCATATAACAGTATTTCATTGATACTTTAAAATTGCATTTCTGAACACACCTCTTTATTTCTTAAAACCCACGATCAGTACCTGCTTAAACCAGAGTAAATGGTATGCTGTTCCCTGGGTAAAGTATGCAAGTTCATATTCCCGCGCTGCTTCTGCTAAAGTTTGAAATAAGCATCTAACATATTTCCTCCTGCTGGCATATAATCAAGGCCCTTAAAATTCTTCTGAATGGTACTTCTCCAAGGAAATCTACATAATGACAGCTCCTAGATTGCATTCTAATGGAAAATATTTTGGGAGACTCCGTGTTATGGTTTGTATATGCTTGGCCTAGGGAGTGGTACTATTAGAAGTCATGGCCCTGTTGGAGAAGGTGTGTCACTGTGGGTGCAGGCTTTAAGACCCTGATCCTAGCTGCCTGGAAGCCAGTATTCTGCTAGCAGCCTTCAGATGAAGATGTAGAACTCTCAGCTCCTCCTGCACCATGTCTGTTTAGATGCATCCATGCACCTTGATGATAGTGGACTGAACTTCTGAACCTGTAAGCCAGCTCCAATTAAATGTCATCCTTATAAGAGTTGCCTTGGTCATGGTATCTGTTCACAGCAGTAAAACTCTAAGGCACTCTGATTATTTGAATTCAACTTACTTTTTCACTTTTATCAATCAATATAAAATCATAATTCTTCTTTGACTATTGCTTAATTGATTAAGAAAATTAAATGCATTAGCACAGTTCTTCTGTTCCACTTGTAAGTGGATTGGAGCTACTGACTATTCTGCCAGTATCATCACCGATTAGTGGTTGGAGTATGGCTAAAAAATTACTACTGTAACCCTGTTTCACTTCAAGTGGATAAGTGCTATACTGGATGATCAACAGTGGAGATGACGGAGGCTGTCTGGAAACCAAACTGAAAGTCAGCTAATCAATCACCAATTTAGGGCTGTCATAATGACTGCATTACCTGAGTGAACTAGAGAGTTGTGAAATTGAGCTTGCTTATATGGACTGTCTGACCTCTGTGTCATCAGTTGTACAACAGTCTGATTGATTACTCTGTGACTGGCCTAAACTATCTGGAAAATGATCAATTTTCTGTCATGTATAATCCTGTCCATATTATAATGCAGGCAATTGCTTTGACGGCATTATGTGTAGGTCTCCATCACTGGTGAACAAGGTCACTGTAATTGGAGATACTTATAATATCCTCATCATAAGGATAAGGAGGATTTAGATTTTAACATCGCCTTGAAAATGAATCATTTAATTAATCAGAGTATCCGTAGTTTAAGTGGTTGTATTTCTCTCAAGTGCTCAAAGAACCTGCTTGTATCATTTCAGCACATCCACTGCTGACTTTTTTAATTGGGGTTTTTAAATATATTATGTGTTTATACCACCTGCATAAACTTGACTCTTTTCTCTTATTCTTGGACTATAGTCTAGGTAATAAGCATTAATATTTAAAAAGTGTATGTTGCTGCAAATAAGAAATATCTGTGACAAAGAGAACTGTGTGGCATGTGATATATTGGCAAGCAAAAGAAACTCCAAAATAGTTGCTGGCCTATTGGTAGGGACAGAGTATAAAATACTGTTAAAAAAATTCAGCATTTTGCCATGCTTGAAGACACCCACAGTTGACAGTAGAATTCAGGGGTGGAACATAGGCTAAGAAAAGGGCTAATCATTGTGCCACAGTTTGACAGATCACTAGGATTTACTTCCTCATTCAGATTGTGAATAAAATGTTGCTATTACCATTTAACTTCTATAATCCTGAACTTTGTGCAGAGTATATGAATAGTAGCAATTCCTTTCAGAAATGCTGTGTAGCTAGACCTTATGATGTCTAAGTGTTATACACATTCTTATCTTCTACAAGCTTCAATTTACTATTTCAACCATCAGTTGTTCTATGAATATACTTCAGAAGAACTCTTGAACAGAAATTCGGATAATTGGAGCCAGGGAAAGTTCACAGGGAAGAGGATAATTTTTTTTTTAATTTAAAACATTGTATACAGAAATCAAAAGTTCAAACAGTTTATGTGTAGTGATGGATGCAACTGAAAGAAAGTGCATGTGAATTAGAAGCATTGCAGAGACAGGTCTCAGGAAATCTGAACCTATGTGAAATTGTTACTCCATAAATATGTCATTGATGACTATATTTTAAGATACTGTCAGTAATACCTTAGACCCAGATCGAAATTTAGATATGTTTTTGTATC
Source organism: Montemys delectorum (assembly GCA_019843815.1). Classification (NCBI taxonomy): domain Eukaryota; kingdom Metazoa; phylum Chordata; class Mammalia; order Rodentia; family Muridae; genus Montemys; species Montemys delectorum. Next base: position 10,850 of record JADRCD010126080.1, on the reverse strand, counting down.
CCAGTAATACAATTTATGTATTGTATACATACATAAATTCATGGGTTTCTCTCCCTGTCCTCATTCTCCACCACCCATGCTTCCCTCATCTCCATATTTACATTTATTTTTACTTCATTTATTAGAAATACATAAATTTATGAATATTAGATAAAATATTAAATGAAGCAAAACTATTACATGCAATAAACGTTCTTAAAATTATTTCTCGTGAGCCCTTAGTTTTATTACTTGCTATATACTTAAGAAAAACATGTAAATGAATATAAAACCATTATTAATATTAACCTTAAATAGAAAATAGCCCATATGTTGATAACAATTAAAATGGCTCATTACATTCTGGTAACATAATAGAAAGCTCTCTGCAATACAAATGAACAAGCTAGAATTTCAATCAACTCATATTAACTTTTTTACATAACTTTGAGTTAAGTTGCACAGGGTGCACTTTCTGTTTGTACAGTTCCTTTTGCACTGTTGGACATCACCATGAAGTGGTGTGAGAAGGAGGGGGAGCCATAGTGAGAGAGGCGGTACAAGGCTGCTTCCTGAAAACATTCTTTTTTGATCTGGATGGTAGTTATATTGATTTGTTCACTTAGTAATAATTCATGAATAATTTATACATTTTGCATATTATCTTTCAGTAAAATGGTTTTTAAAATAAAATTAAAAATAACCCTGAATAGGAAAAATAATTAACTTACTATTTCTAGTAAATCATGTAATTATTCACTTTTTCGTAGGCTTCTATTGTTTATTAGAATAAATACTCTCAAGAAAGAGTTAAAAAGAAAATAATGGCAGGGATACCTATAGTGCACAATGATATGCTGATAAGCTAATTTTATTTAATGAAACTATTTTATTTGTTTTATTTAGCTGTGTGATTCAATTTACTTTTCTGCTACATAAGTTGTAAATAGCGTATACCGCATTTGCATATGTAACTTACAATGGTGTATATAAAACATTGGGAGGCCAATTACAAACAGCATTTTGTCCATGTCTTTTTTTTCCCCCTCAACATAATATTTTGATTCTTTGGAAATCACAACATCGAAGCCCTCCCCCCACCACCCCAAGAAAAAGAAACAAGTCCATCTTGTATGTTATCTATGTACTTACTGAAGCACGGTCAAACTCTGTGTCCTGCTTCTTAAATAGTGCTGAGTTATTTCCCCTCTACACCCCTACCAGAAATCATCAACTGTCGAGAACTAACTTCAGCATCCTTATCACACTTTTAAGAGTTCTCAAGCAGGGCGGTGGTGGTGCACGCCTTTAATCCCAGCACTTGGGAGGCAGAGGCAGGTGGCTTTCTGAGTTCGAGGCTAGCCTGGTCTACAGAGTGAGTTCCAGGACAGCCAGGGCTATATAGAAAAAAAAAAGTTCTTTCCAAAGGCTTCTTGTTTAGGCCGCTTTTTTTTTTTTTTTTGGTGGGGAGTGGAGAGCAGGGTGGGGCTAGGGCTTGTCTACGAAGCCTCTCAGGTCCCTCTTTCTCTACTATGCATCTGTAATCATTGATATTACTGCAAAAGTAGCTTCCTTGCTCTTTATAGTCAGTAAAAGCATAAATAATGGGCTTCCACATAGTTTATGGGAACAGCACAGACCATGAACATGGTCTCCAGTTTCAGTAGGCACAAAGATCAAGTCAAGGGTCGGGGGGCAGCCTGGAGCATAAACATCACCATGGTCTCAGGTGGCTATGAAGACCATTCACAACATTATGGCCCCCAGTGACAGCACAGACCCTGGACAACAGCATGGCTTCAGGTGGCAGCATAGACCACAGACTTCTGGATAGCCTTCAGTGGTAACTTGACAGGTTATATACATCAACACAGACCCTGGCTCCAGCAGGACCATAGACACAGACTGGTCCTTAGGGGCAACATGGATCTTTGCATCACCATGGCCTCAGGTGGCAGCATAGGCCACCTAAATCAATACAGCCCTGACAGCGGCATGGCCTATGAACATTTACATGACCTTAGGTTGTAGTACAGACTACTGACATCTGCATGTCCTTTGGTGGTAATATTGACCACAGACATCACACATACCCCTGTTGCGGTAGGTAGGACCACGGGCCTAGACGTGCTCCATGGCAGCATGTACCCAGACATCGCCATGGCTTCAGGGCGCAGAACAGTCCATACAGATCAGCATGGTTCCCAGTGATAGCACAGCCCAAAGACATCAACATGGCTTCGGGGAAAAAGTCCAAACGGCAGACATGCATGAAGTCCTTGGCAGTAACATGAACCATTGACATCAACACAAAGCCTTGGCTGCTGTAGGATATTGACCCAAGACACGGACCTTGATGGCAGCACAGATCTACATATCACCATGACCTTAGGTGGCAGTGCACAACACTAATGTTAGTCTGGTCATCACCATCTTCATGTCCTGTCCTGTCTCCAGTTCAGTCTCTCTGCACAGCACTCACAGACTGCTCTGTTTTTTTTCTCATTCCCATCTCTCTATCACGTATTTGTTCATTGTAGTGATACTTGTCTGCTGCACTGCAAAAGCTTGTTCATGTTTTTGACTTTTACTTGGATGTAGACATTTCTATATATGTTTTCATAAGGATGACTTAGGTGAGTGGACAGAATAAAGTGTTCCTGTCCTGAATGATACTGCACCAAGTGACTCAAGAAACCCAGAAGATTGTCATTATCTCCTTCCTGTATCCTTGTAGTTCAGTGGCTTTAAGGAAGGGATGAGTTCATCTGATTTGGCTCTCTACATCACAGGTGATAATATTTTGGAAATGGAAGGAAGCATTGATAATATCTCAATCTTTTTATTTTACCTGAAAATTGATTCTTGGTAAACATGTTTTGTATGAATGAAGTTCAGTAAAGTGTGTAGGCAAAAGGACAGTAGTTAGAGATAGGATTTTCTTAAGACACTCAAACTTGGGCTCTTTATTTTATTGATTGTTAAAAGGAATTTGTTAGTAGTTTTTTAATGCAATTATTAAAACTCTGTTATTAAAAGGCAGAACAGTTTTTTAAACCTGTACCAAAGCATAGAATTTATTTCATGGAATTATGTTTTTATTATTTAAACAAAATTTCAACTTTAGAAAAATCCTAATTTTGGTTGTAAGGTTTTCTTTAATTAAAGTATGAATCATTGTTTTGACAGTATATATATGTATTTACATATGTGTATTTACATGTATATACATGTATTTATATATACTATATATATATATATATATATATCCCATTTCAGATAATTTTAATGGTACATTTGAGGGTTTATGGTAGAGCACCAGTACCCAGGAACTATAGAATAATATAAGTAATTCAGAATTCAATGAGTTTATAGTCTTAAAAGTTATAATCCTAAGAATTTGTGTGAGGAAACAAGGGGGCATCTATTAATTCAGAAATTGAGGAGAATGATGGTGACACATATACTTTCTACATGCTAATATCATGGGTAAATGAAGTTAAGGTAAAACTGAAGGAAATTTTAAAAACTTTTTATTGGATATTTTCTTTATTTACATTTCAAATATTATCCCCTTTCCTGGTCCCCCTCCCAAACCCCCCTACCCCATTCCACCTCCCTTGCTTCTATGGGGATGTTCCCTCACCTACCCACCCACTCCCTCCTGCCCGCCCTTGAATTCCCCTACAATGGGGCATCAAACCTTCACAGGACCAAGGGCCTTTCCACTGCTGGCCAACAAGGCCATCCTCTGCTACATGTGCACCTGGAGCCATGGGTCCCTCCAAATGTACTTCTTGGTTGGTGGTTTAGTCCCTGGGAGCTCTAGGGGTTCTGTTTGGTTGATATTGTTGTTCTTCCTATGGGGTTGCAAACCCTTCAGCTCCTTCAGTCCTTTCTGTAACTCCTCCATTGGGGACCCTGTGCTTGGTCCAATGGTTGGCTGTGAGCATCTGCCTCTGTATTTTTCAGGCTCTGGCAGAGCCTCTCAGGAGACAGCTATATCAGGCTCCTGTCAGCATGTGCTTTTTGGCATCCACAATAGCATCTGGGTTTGACAACTGTATATGGGATGGATTCCCCAGGTTGGACAGTCTCTAGATGGCCTTCCCTTCAGTCTCTGTTCCACATTTTATCTCCACATTTGCTCCCGTGTGAGATGGCTTAGTGTTTAAGAGTACTGACTACTCTTCCAAAGGTCCTAAGTTCAATTCCCAGCAGCCACATGATGGCTCACAACCATCTATAATGGGATCTGATGCCCTCTTCTGGTATGTCTGAAGACAGCTATAATGTACTCATATACATGAAATAAAACTCAAGAAAATTAAAAAAGGAAAAATAATTAGTAGAATTGGTTTTAGGAAACACTTTTTGTAGTGTTCAGCAAGCTTACAATGGCAAGATGACCTTAGAGTTCAAGGTTTATCTAGGACTCAAGGCATAAATATCTCCATTTTGTTCCATGGGTTGGCTACAAAGAACAACAGTACTGAACTCATTGATTGCTTAGTGTGTGCATGTGCATATATTTGTGTGGATGTATGTGTACCATGTCACATACGTGGATGTCAGCAGACAGCTTAGGGGATTCAGTTCTCTTCTTCGACTATGTGTGTCATAGGGAGAGAAGACAGGTTATTAGGCTTTGGAGTAAATGCCTTTACCAGCTGAGCTAGCTAGCTAGCTGGACCTTGCTCATAGTTTTTATTTAACATAATTGTTTGCATATGGCAAGGTTTTATTTTCTGACTTACTGAGCAACAATGAAAATATCAATCACTTACTTTCTATTTCAAACATAGACAGGAACTAATTTGTTTCATAAGAAATCAATAACATTTTCCCTTCCTATTTCTGACATTTTCACACATGTACACAATGTATTTTGATATTTATCCTCTATCATGTTCTTTCATAGTCTTCCTCATATTATCATGTCTTATCTGTGTGTTGGGTTGGACATGTCCATAGCCATAACTGCTGTGTTTTCTTGACTATGAATACCAGTCAGTGAATACCACAGTATCCAGTGCCTTATAGTAGTCCTTACTATCCTCTGGCTCTCCAAATCTTCCTGCCATATCCTTTTGATATTTCTTGGGCTTTGGAGGATGTGGTACTGATATTGCATTTAGGTCTGGGTACTCAACAGTCATTTATTTCAGTACTTTGAGCAATTATGCCTCTGATTTAACATTATCCACTGCACATCTTCCCCTCATTGTCTTTCCTCCTCTGCCTCTGTTTAAACCGGCCTGTGGCTACAGTTCCTGACCCTCTTTTATACTACATATATCACATAGCCTTCTTTCACCTATACTCTTATTGTAATAGCTCTTTTCTTTTCTTTTTTTCTTTTTCTTTTCTGAGACAGGGTATCTCTGTATAGCCTTGGCTGTCCTGGAAGTCACTCTATAGACCAGGCTGGCCTCAAACTCAGAAATCTGCCTGCCTCTGTCTCCCAAATGCTGGGATTAAAAGCGTGTGCCACCACCACCAGGCGTAATAGCTCTTTTCTTAATTCATGGTCTCAACAGAAAACCCCTCCATCTTCAATACAGAAGTTTAAAAATTAAACCTAAGGTGTACACATGAGAGCAAATATGCTGTATTTGTTTTTCTGGAGCTAGGATACCTTACTCAGGATAATATTTTCTAGTTCAACTTTCTACAGGTTTTATAATTTCATTTTTTATTTGCAGATGAATACAATTCTGTTTTGCATAATTATCACATTTTCGTTTTCCATTTATCAGTTGATGTGCGTCTTGCTGACTCTATGCCCTCGTTATGGTGAACAAAGCAACAGTGATCATAGATGGGCAGGTTTCTCTGTCATGGGATGATGAGTAATTTGAATATATATCCAGGAGTGATATAATTTGGTCAGAGGGTAGTTGCATTTGTAGCCTTTAAGAGTTTACACTTCTACTGACAATGAGTAAGAATTCTCCTACTCCCACATCTTCACTGGCATTTGTTGTACATTCTTAATGGAGAGTTGCTTTGATTGAATGAGATAGAATGTGAAAGTAGTTTTAACATATATTTCCCTGAAGGCTAATGATGTTGGAACACTTTTCAAAAGTGTTAGGATATTTGTATTCCTTCTTAGGGAACTGAGTTCAATCTTTGATTGCATCATTTAGGTCCAGAGTTAAGTCTTTGATTGTGTCATTTACTTTTGTGATGGTTGGCTTTTTGAGGTCTTTGTGTATTCCATCTATCATCCCTCTGTCAGATGTATAGCTGCAAAAGATTTTTCCCCCAATTTGTGGGCTGTATCTTTGTTGCATGCACAGCTTCCTTTGAAATACAGAAGCTTTTGGTTTTTGTGAGGTCCTATATTTCAATTGGCCTTAATGACTTACTGTTCTAATTAATTAATTTCTTACAGTCAAAAGAATCACATTTTAAAATCCTTACCTATGCTTGTGTCTGGTAGTATACTCACTACATTCCTCTAGTCTTTGGTCCATTTAAACTTTCTTTCTGATGACTGTCTCCTAAAAACAATGAAGAATTAGGTTTAGCTTTCTGCTTTTCCAGTACGCCCTGATCAAAGCCTTTGATTACTGGTTATAGATAAAATATAAACACTTGGTCAAATTGTATGTCTCTCTAGCTTCTTTATTCCTATGTGCCATGTAGTGGCTCTTATGTAATGATGTGATCATACAGTGTGGTTCAGTACACTGTAAAATCTTCCCTATCAGGTATTGGTATGCACTGGAAATTTCCATGTTTAAATTGAAGATTTAAAGCATATAGTATCTTTTAAAATCCTTTAAATGGTATTTATTTAATTTTTTCAAAGGTGCACAAACATAGTGTATAATATTTTCATTACCAATTTTCCAGAGAACTATTTACATTTTGTTGAATATTCTCTTTGCATAAATTTGAATGTTTGTTTTCTAATAAAAGTCAGAAAGGGATGGATCTGGTTGAGAGGACATAGGGAGAAGAACTAGGAGGAATATAGGAAGAGGGAACTAATTAGCATATATTATATGAAAATAACCTATTTTTAATAAAAAGAAATGAATATAAGACCCATCAATTTGGATAAGAATAATACAGAAACATTTTCAGAATAATATTGATTTATTAATTTGTAAATTAGTAAGTGTTTGAACATGTATGATTTGGTTGTGGCAGTTTAAATGAAAATGGCCCAAAGTGGCTTGTATATTTAAATACTTGATCACCAATTGGTCAAACTATTTGGAAGGCATTAGAAGGATTGGTGGTCTTGTTGGAGGATGTCTGTCATTGGGGTGAGCTAAAATTTGAGATACAATTTGTAACTCCAAGTGATATTCTCTTCCTCATTTTTGTGGAGCTGTTCCTTTGGTCAGCAGTCATGGATTCTAATCCTAGAATGCTATAAGCTAAATTAAACACTTTCTTTATAAGTTGCCTTAGTTGTGGTTTTATTTCATATAGCATTAAGAAAGTAACTAAGGCAACTGTGTATTTTTTATGCACTGAATACACAAAGATTACTAAGGTATGCCTTGGACTTAAAAGGATATTGCATGCCTGTTGCAGTATAAAGTATATAGCATTTTTAGTATAAGTTAGAAAATAATGAAGTTTGGATTCACTTAATTAAGCAATGATTATTTCCAATTTATTATTATTCTCAGTGCCTGCAACCAATATGTGGTTCTGTTTTTCATATATAATTTTATTTTTAAGATTAGTATATATTTACATAATTACATGTAGTTCTCTTCCCTCCCATAAAACCCTTTCATATACCCCTGTCTGTTCTCCTTCCAATTCATGTCCACCTTTTTTTGCTAATTGTATTGCATGACTATATATATATATATATTCCTGAATATTACCTTATAATTTTAGTTGTATGTATGTTTTTAGGTCTGGTGCTTGGCATTGGACAATGAATTGGTGTGCTCAGGAGCGGTATCCACCTCTCCTGCTCCCATCTTTCCTCACTTGCCTTAGGTCTTTGTGTGGAGTTGATGCCTCATGGCTTTTCCCCATTTACTTTGTCATGTCTATTCACAAGTAGTTGTTGTATCACTGGTGGTTGATTCTATAAGATTATACATTTGTCTACACAGTTATGCCTGAGTAAGGAATGGGGCAGTTTTTTTTTTAATTTCCTTAATAGAAAAGTTGCTTTCATAGCAAAAATCTGCATGGTTAACTTTTGTAAAGTGTAAAGTCTTAAGTATCAATATATAGGTTATATTCATGAAAATTAGATTATACCAACAGACAGGAGTTAATTGCAAAATTCCAAGTAGTTATTAATATAGACAGTTTTAGAAATTAATAATGAACTTAAAAGTAAACATAATCTTAAGAGTAAAATGAGCAGAAATATTACCTCATACTTACTGTATCTGACTGTTTTCTCTGTTCTTAGATTTATATACATGAATCCACACATAAGCAACCATGCAGTGACATTCTATTTGCATCTCCTTCCAATTTTCCATTCATCAACATATATGTGTGTGTGTGTGTGTGTGTGTCCTACTGTAGATTTTATATGCATATATATATAATTATGTACATATGTGTATAAAATACACACACATACATATATATGCATATATAAACTCATATATATATATATATATATATATATATATATATATATATATATATA